>MU185454.1:0-12805 GCA_016904865.1 Pissodes strobi | reverse complement strand
CTCTCTCTCTCTCTCTCTCTCTCAAGTAAGACGCTGTACCATCGTTGTAGTAGCACCCCATGGTCTTGTCCCGGGGGGTTCGTGTTCAGCATTTTCTATCAGAATATAACACTGGGTTGCTATATTCTGACCTTATTCTAATATAAAGATTACTCTGCACTAGTCTGCAAATATTCTCTGGCATTATTCTAATATAAGGTTTACCCTACACTTGTCTGCAGTCATATTCTCATGCTTTATTGCAATATAAAGATATCACCAATGCTATTTCCTACGCAGATTTCAGCCTACCTATGCTACCTGCGTAGCATGTTTTACAATCATTTTTGCGTGTGTAACAACCGCATTTACAAGGGGATCCGTGTCATGCCACATTCATATATATGCATACCGTATCAAACTACACATTCAAGTCATTCTTGTTTGCAAGAAATTGTTATTATTGTTATTTATTATTGCTTGTATATTACTGTATTTCATATCAATGTTATCTCAGCTAACCGAGCTCATACGTTCCGCAGCATGAGCATTTAACTGTGGATAGCTTCAAGGTTATGTTTATAATCATACACTTGTTTAGTATTACAACTGTTTACGCAATGCTTTCATATTATTCTTGTCATATTCTTCAAGGTCGATACTTTGCCTCGACTGATGTTGTTCATATCGTAGCACTGACTACGTACAATAATTTAATGTTTACATTTTGTTTATATATGAGCTTCCAGTTATTTTCAAGTAAAATAACTTATTAAAATTTTCATATAATGCTAAATTTTTTTGTTTTATTTACAAAATGACTCTAGAACTAGCCCCTATGGTTATTTATAGTGCCTACGAGTTCGACCACTGGTTAGTTTCCTTTTCTTGAGCCCCGAAGCGAGCGGAGGGCCATGCAAAGCCATAATAATACCCCTGCTGACGGATCGCAACTTGTTATTTAGCCTCTCGCAAATCTTGGCAACATCGCATTAAACGTCAAAGTATTGACGGGCGGGGTTGGTTACCGATGTTGCCAAGATTTACGAGATGCTAAATAACAAGTTGCGATCCGTCAGCCGGGGTATTAATTATTATTATGGCTTTGCATGGCCCTCCGCTAGCTCCGGGGCTCAAGAAGGGGAAACTAACCATGTGCTGCCAAGGCTAACCAAAAAACTAACTAATCCAAAAATAATATATTTAAAACGTTCTATGCGGCCGGTATCGAACCAATAACCTTGGCATTCTAAGCGGGCACCATACCGCCTCACTAGACGTTGGCGAGATGCAAGTCACGGAAAGTCCTGACCAACATTGTTTACATTTGATACGTCTAATTTCACTTTCCGTATGGCCCTCGACAAGTTCGAATCTGAAACAGGCAGTCTCTCAAAACATCACTTAAACAGATTTTTTATTTCTGCATATTAGTTAGTAAAAACATGGGGAAAAATATCTAAATAAAAAAATTAAAAGTTTTCTGCAAATTGATTCATTCTTTGAGCTGCTCGGAACACCGGAAGTAAAGTAACGAGAAGTAACGTAGCGAGATTATCGACAACTTAAATCGCCAGCAAAAGGAAAAAAACCGTACTACTGGATTTTGTAACATTTGTGACGTGACACAAATAAATGAAATTAGACATAGTTAAATATCCAGGATATCATTTTTGAAGATAGATCGCTAATATTTTATTTGATTTCTGTCTGTGAGGTATTTTGAAGAAAGAGGATTATAACACACAAATAAATTATATCTAAGAAAAGCCCAAGTATTTCAAAATTTAGATTCAATTAAAATTAGATGCGTCATGTGTCATTTGATCATGTTAATACCATTGATTTGTATAGGAGTGGATAAGCAATAGCCGCCTGTCGCACTACTCAAAAGTGGCAACCTATGGACGAAAAAACAGGTTTCTGCGCATGACAAAATCGACGCAAAATGGAAAAACGTAAACAAAGAAGATACCGTTTTGTCATGCGCACTAAAACACTTGCCGTCTCAGCAGGCGTCGGTCAGGATCGAATTTGGCTTTTGTCTTTGACGTGTTTTCGTTTTGACATCGTGGTTTTGACGGCGCGTCGTTTTGAGTTAATAATTCGAGTTTTAACTTTTTTTACTCTCTTTGGACCTAGTGTCTGTGGTTGCTTAATCAGTTTTAGTTTAGTGGTTCACGTTTGTGGTTTGTGCGTACCCTATTTTGATTTTCGTTTCAATTGAACAATACGCACATAAACAATGGGCGATGCTACCAAAATAGAATCCGGAAAGTGTATGGTTGTGTTTTGTAGTAGTAGAGGCAAAATACCCGGGATTTCCTATTTCAAGTAAGTCTAATTATTATAAGTATTACTTATTTATACCTTATTGTTTGTTTCACGATGCTAACTGGGACCCATTTCACAATCGGCAAGACTCCGAATATTTGGTGAAATAATCACTTTCGAAGTCCGGGCCTGCCTATTTACCTTCACGGTGCAACAGCTAGCTCCTACTAATTTTCTAATGCGCAAGTCCAAATTGAAATCTCTTTGTTTACATTTCGCGGTCATAAATTTGCCATGTTTGGTCTAGTTATTGCTTATCCACTCCTATACAAATCAATGGTTAATACCCGTATCTCTTCAATATCTTCTTTAATTTTTTTTCTATATTATATTAAGTGTGTGTTTTATTTTTCTGGTTTTACGTTATTATTCTAATACCTAATGGAGCTACATATGAATACCGCATTACTGGAAATATTTTAGATTAATGATTAAAGAACTAACGGAACTTTCTTCACGAGAGCTTTGTCACAATATTATTAAAATGAATTGAAATTCGTGAACTTAGCATAAATACATTATTTTACGTAAGAAATTTTTACACATAGATACAAATAATTTGTTTAAAGAATACGTATTAATTAGCAAGCCCTTTAGCAAAAAATATTTTTAGCATAAAAAATTGTTTTTGAAGTGAAGTGAACTTCTTAGCCATTTTAAAGAAAAAATTAAACGCTTCTTATAAAAGTGAAACGCTTATCAAAGTTGAAACGGTTATCAAAGCAAGTTAATTAAGCAAGTTCCAGTATAGCAAGAGGGTTAAAATTTTCAAGACAAAAAAAATCTTATTTTACGATATCTCTGCAACAGAGCCTCGGATCGAGAATCTGACAAGCGATGACCCCGTTTCACTCGGTAGAATTATACCCCCACCTCCCGCATGCCCAAATATTTTCGAAAAAACGGAAAAAAATTAAAAGAAGCATAAAAAATTCTTCGGAAAATTAATAAAAGTATTATAAAACGAAATGAGAAGTGACATTAATTAAAAAAAAGTTAAAGAAACCCGGTTTTCAGCAAAAACGAGGCGAAGGAGTTCAGCTACCAGGTGGGGGATGGCGAGAGAAAATAGAAATACACAAAAATTTTTTAAAAAATGGGAATAAATTTAATAAATCGTAAAAAAATGGTCGGAAAGTTAATGAATAAAGTATTATAAAATGATATAAGAATAAAATAATAATAAAAAAACAAAAGATTGCTCGAAAAGTTAATAAAAGCATAATAAATCCATATAAGAAAAAAAAAAGAAAAAATTGTTGGGATAGTCAATAAACGTATTAAAAAGAAATGTGTAGAAAAAAATAATACTCAATTCCTAATATCTCTTTTAGAAGCTTCACTTTAGTTGTGTGCTTATAAAGGTGAGACATCTAATTTTTTTGTTAAATAAAATATATTATTTTTTATTACGCATGCATCATAATCAACGATTATCGCACGCTGCAGCGTGCATAAAATGATATTTATGATGCGCCTACTTTTTCAAAGGTTGCTATAGAAACATTTGATCTACCTTTTTTACCTAGATATTTACCTGCCGTTTAAATTACTATATGTCAAAATGAAGGAACATATTTAAAAATAACATTGCTTTATTCTAAATAGTAACTACGTAACTCAAAAAAATAAACATTTTTGAGAATATGATGCATTCGTAATAAAAAATGGCGTATGATATACGTGTATAAGAGGCCTTTAAAGCCCTTGCGACTTACAAAACACTCCGCTGCGCGTCGTGTTTTGAAATATGTCGCGCGTGCTTTAAAGGCCCTCTTATACACTTATATCATAATATACTATTAAACATATTATAATAACCTACCAGTCACTTTTACTCGGAAAATGCAATAATTTTTCTAGAAAATAAAATTTACTTCTAGGACTAGCAAAAACGTTCGTTAATAAGTTTAAATTTGTTTTACATACATATATTAGTTACCAAGCCCTGTAGCAAGAATATCTAAATTTATTATACGAAAACATGTTAAAGCAGAAAAAAATAGTATTTTAAAAAAATAAAATATATTATTTTTAAAACATGATAATAAGGAAGTTCGTTAACAACACTTCACTTTTACTCGAAAAATGCAATAATTCTTCTAGAAAATAAAATATCCTTCTAAGACTAACAAAAAAATAAGTTTAAAGTTGTTACGGGATATATATTAGTTACCAAGCCCTGTAGCAAGAATATCTCAATTTTTTTATGAAAACATGTTAAAGCAGAAAAAAAATGTGTTTCAAAATACTTTATATTATTTTTAAAACATGATAAGTAATAAGGAAGTTCGTTAGCAACACTACATTCATTTGCAATTTTTATTCTAGAAAATAAAATATAATATACTTTCAAGTTACTAGTAAAAATGTTTATTAATAAACTTAAATTTGTTTTACGAAAGCATTTATATGCAAAAAAAATAAATAATTAAGTTAGCTCTTTCTCAAAAGTAGGCAACAAGTTTATTAACAAGACTATATTTGTTTTACGAGAACATTTTCTACGAAGAAAAGCAACCTGATTCTTAAGAAATAATATACTTTTTTTTATTGTCAAACGTGAATAAAAAAAGTACAACAAACAACAAACATATATTTGTTTCTGCAACGCAATTTTTATGCAGCAAAGCAAATCATTTTTCTAGAGTAGTAAACACGTTCAATAACTGGGATATATTTTATATATACGAAAACATTTTGATGCAGAAACTCATTTACAAAAACAAGTTCGACAACAAGAATAGATTTATATATCGTCAGTATTTTTGAAATAGGACAAGTAATATGTTTGGGGTTTTATCTTGGAAGTTGGAGCTGCCATTTCTAGGTTAGGTAACAAGTAGGCATATTACGGTTTGGCAACGATCCGAATTTTGCCGATAGAATGAACCGAAGTAGAATTTTTATTGTTTATTTGCAGAAAGTCTTTATCACACAAAATGTTATACTTGTCCTGCAAGCATAGGAAAAGAGAGTCCGGTTTACGTTTTCACAGGTAAGTTTGGGTATAACCTATGGAAAGAATAATTTCGTGAACTTTGATTCAGTTAATATCCATAAATTTATTTCTTGGACATAATATCGTAGCAGTTGATTTATGAGGGTATTTGAAATAAATCAGGTCATATTTATTATTTCTCCGCACTAGTGGGTAATGAACTAACTTTTTAAAAGCCAACTGTTGAAAAAGTGCTATACAATATAAAATTCTCATTTCTCCGCACTTGTTACTGTCAAACATATATCATACCATATTTATTATTAGAATAACTAATTTCACTATTCTGCATCAAAATCCTCCCTGCCAAACTAATGTGGTATTTGAATATTAATATTGAAATTCTTTGGTGATGTACTCATATTAGAGAAGGTGGACAATACGTTCTAATGAATAAGAGGAGTGCAGATGGCTCGGGCTGCTGAAAATACTCGAAGAGATTGCGGAGCAAGTACAAATATTCACCAGTTAGCAGTTGCTGTCGGACAATCTCGTTGCCTATTTAGTTATTTCTTTACAGCTGTGCGATGCAATCGTGGTAATTGTCGTTTTAACTAGTGTTTATAATATTATTATTTTGATTGCACATAAGCGATGCTGTTGCAAGCTTTTTCAGCAAATCGAACAATTTCTGTCATATAGGTATTGAAGTGACCATGAAAGTCCAACGAAGGACTTCAAGCTCACTTGAAAGCTTACGAGTTATATTCTGGTTGCAAAGTTGGAGATAAAGGTAAATGTTGGGCTCCCAAAGTTTGTTACATTACTTGCTCTAGAACCTCAATGGGTTGGCTAATGATACCCACAAGGGTATACACTTTGGATGCCAATGAATATGCGAGAATCTCAGAACTACGTTGATGATTACTATTTTCGCTTAACAAAAATATGGGTTTTCTTGAAAAATTAAACATAACATTGAGAATCCTAATATTTCTTTAGCCATTGGACTTGTACTTCATGGTGCTTCAAGCATACCTATTCCTAAGCCTTCAGAAAAATATCAAATCGGCTCAAAATCGAATGAACTAGATGATTTTGCATTAAAAGCCGGCACAAGTTTTCAGGAGGAAGACGATTACGAATCTAATAGCAGCGAGCAGCCCCATTTTATACCTCAGGGAAAACTCAAAGTGCTTATTCGTAACTTGGATCTTCTCAGCTAAAGGCAGTAGTGGAATCCCCTACACGAAATGGTGAACATTAATACGTAAAGGGAAATGTCCTGGCAGTATTTTTTGCAATGGAAAAACGCTTGATAATCTCTCACCATATTCCAAGTTTCATGAACGAACTTAGCCTTTCTTATATACCTAGTGGCGACTATTTATTGATTCTTTAAAGACAAATCTAAAGGCAGTATGTTCTATAATGGAAATGATCAACCATTCCTTCATGTGGGTCATGCAGTAAATATTACTTCAAAGCATTAACTACCACGATCACTATTGGATATCTGTGTCGATTTAAAAGTTCTGCACTACTTGCAGAAGTGCAGAGTGATTACACCAAATATTGTTGGTTTTTATGCGAATGGGACAGCAGAGCCATAAACCAATACTATGTAGTCGAAACGTGAAAATATTGCGCCCCGTCTGAAAAATGTCAGCAGAAAATCTATTTACCTCCTCTGTAGATAAGACTAGAGCTTGTAAAAAAATTTGTTAGAGCTTTTAATAGAGAAGGGAATGGTTTCCTTTATTTGAAAGAGAAATTATAGCGTATAAGTGAAGCAAAGCTTAGAAAAGCCATGTTTGTTCCTTGGTCCGCAAATCCGGGAACTTCTTAAGTAGAATAATGTACTGCATGTGGAAAAAGAAAATCGGGCATGAAATGCCACCTAAAATATATGTCGTAACCTCCTAGGAAATAAGATATCGGAGAATTATCAGAACTAATTAAAGAACTTAACGAATTTGACAAGGAATTAGGTTGCAGCATGACACTCAAGCTGCATTTTCTTCACTGGTATTTGGAAATATTTCTTGAAAATTTAGATACAGATTCAGATGAACACGAAGCAAATTTTCACCAGCAAATTGCTCAATTAGAAAAGCCGTACAGTGGAGAAGGGACCCCAAACATGCTGGCGAACTACTGTTGGACCGTCAAACGTGAAACCTATTCCAGCGAATAAAAACGAAAAAAAGACAATAAAATAATGTGTTTGATTATATCCTCCCTTTTTAAGTCCTAAATTAGGTCAACTATGTAGAAAAAATTGTGACTTAGTGTCTTTTAATTTTGTAAAATTCGCTACATTTTGCATGATTTGGTTTTCTCGTATTTTAAATTTTTCTTCTCTTCTAAAAACGTATGGGCCATATTTGAAATCAGCACATTAAAATAGACACACAAGAACTAAAAAAATATAAGGGAGCAACAAGAAATTTTAAAACGCAGGACAGTAACTACCTTTTTTATCTTACAAATGTTTGCCTTTTTCTCATTTAATGTATTACCCATTCGTTTTATTATGTCTGATAAACCAGGAATATAAGGAATAAAGAAGTTCGTAATAGGTCTATTTTTATTCTGTGTAATAATTGGTTGTTCAAACTCTATAAAGCATTTTGAATGAGATCAATAAGTTAGTTATTATTTATCAAATAATTGCTTTAAAATTCTTTTTCTGAGTTGAAATTTTGATTATTACATTTTTTTTTCATTCGCTCATATAGACTTTTTACGACCACATTTTTAGTCTTTAATGGGTGATTTGATTTAAAATTTGAATATCTGTTTGTATGCGTAGGTTTTCTGTATATTTTCGTTTCGAAACTATTCAAATCTTTTTTATAAGAATGTCAAGAAATGAAAGTTATTCATTAATTTATTTTTCTATAGTGAATTGTATTATAGGTTCTTTCGTGATTGTATGATTTAGAAAATCGTTATTAAAATGTTCGTTATATAGATAAATTGAAAACATGGCATCTATATAACTCCCCTAAATTAAAGGTTTATATTGATAATTTTCAACAAAGTTTATTTTAAAATGTTCCATAAAAATATTACTTAATAAAGGTGATAGTGGCGAACCCATAGCTATGCCATTGTTTTGTTATTAGTAGTTGGTATTGTATTGAAATTATGTAGTTTTTACGCAAAAAGTAAGCAATTCGAGTATGGTATCAATATTAAGTTTTGTACGTTCACCAAGGTTAGTATATTTTTCTAATTTATTTCTTACAATATTTAAAGTTTTATCAACAGGTACGTTTTAATTAATTAATTAAGAATGTTGAGTAGATATTAAGCAATGGAGTGTGTTTGTGAATTTATACAGCTTACTATTGGACGTAGAGGGATATTTAATTTATGTGCTTTCGATACACCATAAATAATAGGTGTTTTGCTATTATGTGGTGTCAGTTTGAATCTTTCTATATCATTGATCTGATTTTTGTGTTTTTTACATATTGTATATCTGTCTCTCAATACGTTCTGTTAGATCTTTATTTAGTATTGAGTAATTACCGCCATTTAATAGAGACATTACCTTTTCAGCGTAATTAATGCAATCCCTTATTACGATTGATTTGCCTTTATCGGCTAGAAGAATTTTAATATTGCTCTTTGTTCTGTGTATGTTAAGTTTTATTTCATTTTAAATGGTTTTTCTAGTGTGATTCTGGTTCTAATTCTAATTCATCTTGATATTCTTCTGGTACGTTTTGTATTGCTTCTTTAATTACTGAAATGATATTAAACTTAGAAACGATTTTAGGTGTAACTGAGTATTTTAAATCTTTAGAAAGGACAAATACATCAACACCAGATAACACCCCACTAGGCAAATTGATTACAGTTCTGTCAGTAAAGTCGTTATTTGATTTCATTGACATTTACAACTATGTTCACAACAGTTATTTAATAAATTTTGATAAACAAAAATTTATTCTTATAAATAAATTCAATAATCGCATTAAAAAAATTAAACAAATACATTTCTAATGCCAAAAATATCGACGGTAATTACTCAATATTAAAGTAAGATTCAACAGAATGTATTGAGACAGATATACAATATGTTAAAAAAACACAAAAATCAGTTTAAAGATATAGAAAGATTCAAACTGACACCATACAATAGCAAAACACCTTATTTTAATGGAGTACCGGAAATACATAAACTAAATCAAAGTCAAAGTCAAGTATACTTTATTGCCACAGAAAAATTCAAGTAAATTTATGGAAAAAGCGAAATAAAATAAATAAACTAACCATACTATAGCAAATACAAAACAAAGCAAAACTTAATATATACAATAATATATACGATAAAAATAGAACAAGCAATTTTCAAATTGAAATTGGTCACGATACAAAAAAAAAACTATATTACAGAACATCATAAGCAGTTGAACTAGATCCACAGGAAGTACACAAAACATAGGGTAAAGAACTCAGTGTTATCAAAATATGAAACATACATTATAGCGTGCTGTTAGGAAAAATAAGAAAGGTCATGTCGGTGAACTTGACTCGGACAATGTGCATAGGCTGCAGAGTTGAAAATACCGAGTAAAAGTAAACAAAACATGACTAAAATTGATAGTTTCGTATTTAATTTTGTGCAATTCCTGTATATCCGAAAAATCACTCATTCGTCAAAAAGATAATCCTATACCTATTATAAAAAATATATATAATATAAAAATTCTTCACCGTCGCACATAAAGCCCAAGAAATTAATGGAGAAAAAAAAATATAACTCTACATCCCATAGTAAGCTGTATAAATTCACCAACACACCATATTGCTAAATATCTGCTCAACAATCTTAATCCACTTGCAAATAACACCAGCCCATATATAAGAAATTCGCAATATTTTTTTAGAAAAACTATCACAAATTAATTAATTAAAACGTACCTGTTGATAAAACTTTAAATATTGTAAGAAATAAATTACAAAATGATACTTACTTTGCTTGCTTACTTTTTGCGTAAAAACTACTAACCCAAACTACCTCAACAAAACGATGGTATGGCTATGGGTTCGCCAGTATCACCTTCATTAAGTAATAGTTTTATGGAAAATTTGTAATTAAATGTTGTTGAAAATTATCAAGATACACCTTTAATTTGATGGCGTTATATAGATGCCATTTTTTCAATTACCTACAATCCAATTCACTATAGGAAAACAAATAAATGAACAACTTTCATTTCTTGACATTCTTTTAAAAAAAGACTTGAATAGTTTGGGTTATACAGAAAACCTACACCTACAAGCAGATATTAAATTTTAAATCAAATCACCCAATAATGGTTAAAAAGGGGCTGATAAAAAGTCTATATGATCGAATGAAAATAATTTGTAATAATTATAATTTCAACACAGAAAAATAATGTTTGAACAATGTTTTGATTAATCCTATCCTATTGATCTCATGCAAAAATGTTTTGTAGAGTTTGCAACACAAATTTCTTATTAAAGTTAGAAAGGTAAACATTTTAATCAAAACAAAGCTAATACAGGAGAGTCATGTTTGCAATACCCGGCTCCAGGAGTGGAGTTCGTAAGCGCCACCAGTTCTACCAGCTAAACTCAAAAAGCTCTGCTGGTGTTGTACGGGGTTGTTAGGTAAGTTTTATTAGGGTTCAATCTATTGGCTTCTAGGTTTTTTTTTATTATTTAAAACAGTAACAATCTTACAGTGAAATTTAAAAGCAAAGCAATGACCACAAGAAAAACTATGCGCTAATTATTAATGATGGTACAATATAATGATTGTACTGAGACAAAATATGTTGTTAACTCGGTGCTGTGTGCCTTACACCTAAAAACTCTAGCACTACTATCCGAAGTGATCACCTTGGTTTACCGAAGATTAATACATATAGGTAAATCGAAATGCATAAACTAGTAGCTGCACCAATTAAATATGCAGTAGGTAATAATAATATTATCAATTGATAGCATAGCCACAATAATTATATCAATCGGCCGGAAAATAAATGAATTAATAAAATTAATGAAAGCTACTTTAAAGCTGGGCCAACAATGCTAGATTTATATTAAAATCAATCGCCCGAAAAACAAAAGGTCTAATAAAATTATGAAAGCTATTTTAAACCTCGATCAACAATGCTAATAAAAAAAAAATAATCGGAACTATACCCCGTTAGATCAGAAGGTCTGCTGCTGGAAACACTACAAGCTCAGTAGTTGAGGTGAAAGTCACCTGCTCGAGAGTGAGAGTACACCGATCAAAAAGGAGAACGTGAGCCAAATGAGGTGGAACCCGGTAGTGAAACCCGGTCGTGAAACCTTGTAATGGCTTCTGGCCCCGGTCCTAAAACCCTGTAATAACACAATACTAAATAGACCAAGCCCCTCACTTCAATGAGGAAATTATAGCCCCTTTGCATATATTTTTTTATATAAAACAAATCACCCCAAAAATTATCAAATGATTTTCAGTAACCATCAGCAAATAAAAGCAATATAAAAGGTGAAAATAATTTGAATACAAAAAGAAATACGTATGAACCACGTCTTAATAATATAAACATCCCCATATGGTCAAAACTCATGTCACATTAAAAAAATTGTTCAGATATTATGATAAAAGGAAAAAGGTAAAATATCCTATGGAATGCAATGCAACTGGTGGTCGATGTAAAAAAAATTAACACAAATTAAAGCAACTAAATCATTAAATTAGACAAAAAAAACTTTACCAATATTTACCTCACTCGAGATGGAGGGTTGCTTGGAGGATCAACTGCCTCAGTTTCATAAGGTGACCTCCGAAAGCCTCTAGAAATAATGGAAAAAAACCTTTAGCGTCATGGCGTCCATTTGCCGGCAGGCAGTAATAAATTCCAGGAAAAAAATCTTACCTTGTACAGTATGAATATCCCAACAACTTCGTTGTGTCAAGCACTAATTAGGAATTCAATCACAGATCCCCTAGAAGGGTAGTATTAAACACAATACAAAAAGGTTGAGTCACTTAGGAGTGCACTACAGCAAAACGCTTCCTCTATTCCCGGTAGGTATCTCTAGAACAACGAGATCATCGGTTTCAGTCAATTTGCCTTTTTCCACATCCACGGAATCAGAAGATGAAAAAAGGTGGTAGGGCCGAGAAATGAAGAGATAGTCGTTATCAGGAATACTACTAAGATAATACAAGACTTGGTTCTCGTTTATTATTGTTTTAAAACGACTGCGGAAGCCACAATTAATGAGCTAAAACTAAATTTTTTTAAAAATAATAGGAAATGTTCCTAAACGAAATAAATTTTTTAAAAAAATCTCAATCGACAGCAGCAATTATGGGAAAATTGCTAATATTCTGGGCTACCAATCGAATATTACAAAATTTATAACATACCATGTGAAAAGATGAATATGAAGTAGGAATCCCAAATATCAAAATTCTTAACTGACGGTAAGAAGATGGAACTACAATATAACCTGTAAATCCACTAAAGCATTAGAAAGGAAAACACACATTAACGATTGAATGAAACT
>MU185453.1:66619-111694 GCA_016904865.1 Pissodes strobi | reverse complement strand
AAAAAAATGAGGATCTATGGGTAGGAGGTGTTCTCAGTCCATTGAATCTAATGATTCGAGAAAAAATATTATGAAAATATGCAGGCGTCTTATTAAAAATATGCTGCATGCATCTTCCTCCTGTTCGCTATATTCAACCAAATTCCTTCGAGCCATTTGTGTGATCAGTTTTTCAAGATGGCGTCATCTGACGAACACTCGAAAGAACCCCTATAAAACGGCATTTAAATACTGCAAAAAGAGAAGTTCTAGTGTAGAAATCTGTATAAAGTATGGTAGCCTTTTTCATAACTCTTGCGCGAGCAGAGATTGGGCCGGAAAAGTAGTTTTTCTCGTCAAAAGCCCCATTTACTGTTGCTACGCGGATGCCCAGCAGTTTGAGGTTAGAGAAAACAATGTCCACCAAAATGCAGCAAATATCTAAAGAAGGTAGTTGATGAAGTACCAGATAAGAACAGGAAAATGCCAACCTGTGGAATGAAAAATACGAAAACGTCATAAAAAACACAGCTTTCCCGCGCAAAAAAAAAGTGAAACAACCTTTGTCTCCTTCCCTGTGCCCGCCGCTCCCCACCAATTCATTCCGTCATACTGACGATATCGTCTCTGACCCTGGCGCTCCAAAAACGGATCAGCCAGAGCAGGTGGAAACGGGAAACGAACATAGCTGCAGCAATCGACAGTTAGCAGAAATGATCCCACCAAATAAAAATACAGCTTTTCAAACATCTGAACTTCAAAAACCCCAGTTAACAAATACAAATGTGTGTGAAACCACTCAAGGTTGGACTATTGTCCAAAACAGAAAGAAAGCAGCCCAAAAAGCCCGTAGACCGGGATCAATCAAAGGCACAGCCCCAGATGTAACAACACTCGAAGTAGCTGAATCATCAACACCCAAAGCTTGGTCCTTTGTGACTGGTTTTCACCCCTCAGTGGACGCATCAGCTGTGAAGGCTCATTTAATGGAAAATGGTGTGAAAGCAGGGTTTATTTGCCAGAAAATGCGAACCAAAAAGGATGGTCAAAGAAGCTCCTTTAGGTTAGGAGTTCCCAAGGATCAAGCAAATAAAATTAGTGATACATCCCTTTGGCCCATTGGGATCTCTGTCAACCATTTTATAAATATCGAGAACCACGAGCAAAAAATGTAGAAGGAAAAACAAACTGGAACGTAACTGTCTTGTACTGCAATGTACGTTATGTAAGAAACAAAGTTCCTGAGCTGGAAGCCTTCCTAGTGGACAAGAAATTTGATATCCTGGCCCTGACGGAACAAACACTGGCTAAGAAGGGAAGAATTGGACTTCTTCATTTTGGAAAATTATGTTATTGGCAGTTATTCAGCTAGAGAGAGGTATAGAGGTAGAGGTAACTTAATACTTAAAAAAAAGTAATTTTGAGACTAAAAATAATGTGAATATAAAAAAATGCATAGAGCTAAGCTGTGCTTTTTTAAAACCTTATAATTTTTATGTTTTAGCTGTCTATAGGTCACCTTCCGGATATTTTGACCCTTTTCTGGACACTATGGAGGCCACTCTGCAGAAAATAAAGCATGGTAGAGACGTTGTCCTGGTAGGGGATTTTAATGTGAAAATGCAGCTTCACTTTGTGATCTTTTGGAAAGCTATGGATTACAAAAAATTATTTATGCCCCAATGCAGGGTAATGCTTGCCTCGACAATGTCTTTATAAATTGTGCATATAAAACTGCAGTGGCGGAGGTTGTGGAGACAGGACTCTCAGATCATGGGGGTCAAGCACTCTACTTTGACATCGATGAAGCTCTCTCGGGGTGTTTGGAGAGGGAGGGAGGTATTTAGGCCAATTACACAAAAAGGTTTAATACATTTTGGCAACATACCAAAATTCTACTTCTGTGGACTTTGTTGAAAGCACCAGTTTTTCGATTGAAAAAATATGGTCTATTCCAATAGAACACCTAAAATTAGCATATCTAAACTCTTTTCCTGAGAAACTTTTCAAAACTAAAAAAATCAGTCCTGACAAAATCAGGTGGTTCACAGAGAGTCTGAGAGAGATGAGAGACAGGTTACACTTTTTACATGAATACTGTAACATTCACAACACTCCAGGAAATCGGGAGGAGTTCAAATATTTTTGAAGGCAATATCGGTGTGCTTTAAAACAGGCTAAAATCAAGGTCAATGACAATCTCATTAAAAGTGCAAAAAATCCTTCAAAATCTATGTGGGGAATCATTAGTAGTTTAAAGGGCTGCACTAACACAGTGAAAAAGATCCAAACATTGGCCTTGACAGTTTTAACAACTACTCTAGCACAATAGCCACTGATATTGCTGAGAAGATTGTTGCCTCAAATCTTACAAAATATAAAAGACTAAAATATTCCAAATGAAAAGTTTTCCCCTGGTCAAATTACTGAAATTGTCAATAATATCATTACAAAACTCAAACATAAAAAAGTCCCGATGTGTATGGCTTGACGGTTGAAATGATTAAGTTCGCTAAAAACACTATTTCCTTGCCATTATCAAAACTTATAGGTCGGTGCTTTCAAGTGGGCATTTTTCCAGAGGTTTTGAAATAGTTTTGCCATTATTAGTCCAATTTCTAAAAAGATGAAGCAGATGTGTCAAACTATCGGCCCATCTCACTGCTTCCAATACTGTCAAAGATTGTAGAAAAGTGTATGGCAAAGCCTATATCTGATTACTTTGAAAACAATGGGCTAGTAATAGATTGTCAGTTTGGTTTTAGACCAAAAAGAAATACAGTTATGGCCATTCTGGATCTTTTGTCAACTGTCATGGATGACTTTGAAAATGGTAACTATAATATCGTACAGTTTTTTTTATCTGAGTAAGGCCTTCGAATGTCTCCTACATGAACTCCTTGTCGAGAAGCTTATATGCTATAATTTTGATGAAAACAGTGTTAATATAGTAAAATCATACCTTAAGCAGTCAGGGTGAGGAGTGTGTTATCGGCAGAGAGGGTAATGAGTCTCGAAGTCCCACAACGATCAATCCTGGGACTCTAACTTTTTTTGATTTATGTAAAAGATCTCCCTTCGTGCGCGACTGACTCAAAGTATTGCAGATGAGACAACCACCACAACTAGTTGCAAAAACCTGACTGAGGCTGAAAGAAAAGCACTGGTGGCACGAGATTATCTGTGAGAAAGTAAGGAGTACTGTCTATCTGTTAAGAAATTTAGCTAGTTCGGTATCTTCGGATACTCTTAAGGTCTGCTACCATTCACTTTTTAATTCTGTAATGGCATATGGTGTAATAGCAAAACGTGTCTTTGCCGTGCAAAGAACCACGGTTAGAGTTTTGGTAGTACTTATATATCGGGATGATTGCAGAAATGCTTTCCGAAATCTCATTATTCTTACTTTTCCTTCTTCATATATATATGAGCCTCTCATTTATGTCAGGATAAACCTGAGAGATTTTGTAACACATCTTGACATTAATGACTACCAAACACGTCCTGGTGGCAACCTGAGAGCGGAAGAAGTGTTAATCCAGACCTGAGTACACGGCCATAAAACTCTGTAATAAACTTCCAACAAGCACAAGAGATCTCCCTTTAATTTCATTTGAAAAGGAAAAAACAAAGTTCTTAATACAAATGCCTTTTTTCAGAAACGGAGTATCTGGAGTTCTTAAATGAATAATCCCAATAACATATTTTTTTACGTTGCAGATTGAATTGTTGTTTTTGAAGTGTTAATGTATTTTATAAATAATTAAGTGATCTATGTTTTTTTTTTAAATTCTATTAGTTTGGCCATTTTAAATTTTAATATATGTACACAAGCTTTATATGTCCAAATTTTAGAATGTGATAAAGGTCTAAATGTATAATTAAAAAAAAATTGAGTGTTTTATCTATTTGAGTTATGTAATAATTATTAATTTGTTGACATGAATAAACTATCTGTATCTGTATCTGTATTTTCTTTCAGCAGCCTCTGATTAGATATGAAGATCACTGGAGAGTCACACATTATTTTCTTCAGCTTTGCTGGCAATTCACGACGCCTAGAATATAATAACTTCAACCTAACACAGACACGTTGACTACAATTTTAAATATGATCAAACCGTATTGGCTCGTCAAAATTAAATGGCAAGATTTCTTACATTACTTTTTATTTCTAACGTAGCGTCAGTGATTTTTATATAATTTTTTTTATATATTAGAGACATAGTTTTTTGTATCAAATACCATAACCGAGCATTTTTTAAGGTTTGCGTATGGTTAAAGAATGATACAGGTTTAAGTCTTTCTAGATCCAATGTCCAGCAAACTGTATAGCATGGTCACTCTGCACGTCATTGGTATAATAGTGAATACAATTTGTTGACAGTGCTTGCGCAAATTGTTGGTTAGACCCAAGATTACGTTGTGTTTGTAGTAGTTGTTATAGTTATAGAGTATGATATACGCTTCCTTCCTATATGGCTTATTACCTACTCTTCTAGGACCACCTTCCTCTTTCGTCATGTAGTGTGCAGTTTCCCACCCCCCTTTATCAAGCAGCTCTTAAATCCACCTGGCTAATGCTAACACTCTCAATCACCACAAAGCACGATTTCTCTTGTTAGCCGCTCTGATTTCTATATCTTACTAAGCTAATACTTTAAATCCTCACATGGTACGATTTCCTGCTACTTTCTCTCTCTCTGCAAATAAAGTTGTTTCCTCAATGCGGACACTGTCGAATTATGTGCTATTCAGCAACCGCTTTAACTGTAGCGAGATACGATTTCCCCGCCGGCCGTCCTGAAAATAGACTGCCTCCCTTATGCTAGAAATAAAAGTCGTGGGATACCAAACAACTAATCTATTAGCCACAGAATTAAAATACGCCATATCACTCGTAGGAGGTTTTTCTTAATATAGAAGTGAATATGTAAAGCCATCATTCATAAGGTACAAAGATTAAACTAGGATAAGACAGATAAATCTGGTTATTTCATACACTGTTATGTCAATAGCAATAAACAGGTGAACAACTAGTAAAAATTAACCTAAGCTAACATAAAATTGTTTAAAACAATACAGTGTTAAAATAAAATGCACTAGTTACAATAAATAAATGGATGATAAGTCAAGGACACAAACAAGAAGTTTAAAACCGAAAAATTGGCTCATGTATGTGAAAAAGGATATAAGTAAAAATATTGATTTTGAGATAATTGGGTTTTAAACTTTCTAAGATTTTAAATATTTAATTTCAATATAATTATTGTATGCCCTAATACTTTTTTTTTGCTAAAGTACGGAATGTTTTAATTTTTGGTAGGTATTATTTCTTTTGTCAAAATATAAAAAATTAATATTAGAAAGGATTTTTTTTTGAAAAAAAAAGAGTACATATACCTCTTTTCACAAAATTTTATTGCAATATTTTTGAAACATTACTAATTTTCGGCAGTTTTAAACTTAAAAAAAATATATAAAAAATATATATAGAAAATACACGTATAACAAAGAAAGATACATTTTCTAACTGTTTGCATTTAATCCTCTTCTGATTCATCCGATTCATCAGGTAAAACATCTCTCACATCATCTGTTGTGATTAAATTTTTATAAAACTCATGGAATGTTTCGCTTACGTAGGGTAGCATTTCAACAAGATTCTTTTTTCTCTCTATACTTATCGGGTTTGCGCCTTTATAAGTTTCAGGTACTTTCAATTTTTTCGGCCAAGTTTTTCCTTTTCGCAAAAAATTCAGTTTCTGAAATGCTTCTTCTTCGTCAAGAGATGTTTTATATATTATAATGCCCGGTTCTTTGGAATAACAAAGCGATTTGGTGTCATTCCATACTACTTTCTGGCCATCTTCTTTAATTTTTCTTTGTTGAAGAAACGTTTTAAGTAGTGCAGAAAATTAAAAAAATATATTTCGGGACATTTCAATGACTTCAAACGTTTTTTTACACCACATACACGAACAAGATTTACCCAGTCTCTGGGATGTTCAATCGGACACGGATATTTCTTTTTCTTTTTTTTTTAATTGATTTCCTGTTTTTACTTACTTGCTTTTGCATTTGTTACCGGAGTAGCTTGAACTGCTTGCTGTGCCACTAATTTCAGGATACGTTTAGCACGTTGTGACATCCTAACCTCAAATTACCGTTTATTTAATTAACAGGAAACCACTAAAAACCGCTGTAGAAAATAAGACATAAAATATACTGTACAATCAGGTAGTAATATACTTAAACAAAATATGTGCCGCGCTTAAAATAAGGTAATATTTTAAAAATTAAGAAAACAACCATCCTCTTCGACTGTATGAAGGCGACTAAACTAAAGCACAATGACAATGACAAAGAGAAAAGAGATATAAGTGCACTTATACCTTAACTTTATGCGAATAAATATGGCTTTAGTATATGTAAATAGATATCAGTTTACATATACCATTTTTCTTAAAAATATGACTTCTTATTTGTTAAGTTAATTTTGTGAAAAGAGGTATAAAAGCCTACTTATTTCTCTATACACCTAAATAAAGTAAAATATGTTATTTCATAAGTAAACATATACCCGTATACCCAAACATATTTAAAGACATTTATTAATGGTCTCGGATACAAATGGACTTATTCCATTATTCACATAGAATCTGCTCAGATCGTATTTCTAAGTGCACTTATTACCTTTTTCACAAAAACAAAATGTTTAGAAATTACTTGTATCATTTTACGCAATGGCTTATTACTGTATTATAACGGTTTTTTAGTTATATTCCTTTTCCCATGTGTTGCCGACTACTTTCAGATAGATTTGGTACAAATAACGCATTTTGACTAGTTTTTGACTTATATCCCTTTTCACATATATGAGCCAATTACAAATGCAATAATAAAATGATGCAGGAAAATAAAGGTATATTCGCCTAATTATGGATTTTTTGCACTTTGTTAACAACCATGCACGGACTACCCATTTACGGAAACAGACAATAATATTGTAGTACCAGATGTCTCTTCGCAAAGAGACTTCCAATTTTAGTCTATTAGCTGGCCTTTGCGGTAATAGAAAGAGAAGTCTAGTACTCGGTGAATTTTGATTACATTTCAACATGATTTTTTTGTTAAATTGATGTTTTAACGATTTACTGCCATCCCTGAATCCAGCCGTGCCCCAGTATACAAAGTCACGTAAAATTAAAATAATAAAAGTATAAATTATGCGTAATAGAGTCAGTTTTCACATGGAATAGCACAAATGGAAACGTTGTTTTTCTATTTCTTCTTCCGATGGGATCGTCTGATTACTGCAAATGGATCTCGGCATTTTTACTCACTAATTTAATAATAAAATGATACAGGAAAATAAAGGTATATTACTCTAATTATGGCTTCTTTAGCACTTTGTTAATAACCATGCACGGACTACCCATTTATGGAAACAGACAATAATATTAGTGATGTTTTCCTTTGCTGATTTTATGCCGGTTATTCTAGGCTCAATAAGTCCCTTGTTTGCTAAAGTTACGCGATTGCAGCTGGTGTAACCCATTCTTTTTTGGCATGTAACCAAAGGATTGAGATGCGAGCAACGTGCTCTAAAAGGATCTTGCAGTATAAGGGGAACTATGGGTCCATCCTAAACTTTTTCTGCGGCAAGGGGGATACACAGGATCCAGTCCAACATTTTTTCTGCGATAAGGGGGATACAATGGATGTAGCCTTGTAATTTGTATATCGCCCTTTTTTACCTGGGATGTATCGTTAGCGTTACATTTGCCATATAATTTAAAGATTATCGGGACACAAAATACAACTGACTTTAAACAATAAGTTAACAATATTATCTGAGTTCAAGCAATGGGCCGTCATCGAATGTTGGATTATCCTACCCTTTCTATTCGGATCAGGACCTGCATTTTATATCCGCCTTGAAAATTATACTGTGATTAAGCCTATCTTATATAGTTGCGCTCTCTTCTTGTGTGCCCCAGTATATAGAGTTACGTAAAATTAAAATAATTAAAGTATAAATTTTGCGTAATAGAGTCAGTTCTCGTCTGATTACTGCGAGTGGATCTCGGCATTTGTACTCACTAATTTTAGATCGAGATATTGGCTGTATCTGAAATATAATTTTACATGTAGATCTATAGACACGCCCTGTATCACCTGTATCACCCGCTAAGCGTTGTCAGGGTGACACAGCACAGAGCCATATGTGAAGCTAGGAGAACATCCGCAGAGTCAAATTAAGCCACGGTATATGAAATTAATGGACCCTGTATCTTAGGCCGGGCGTTATCCGGGGGGCACTGACCGTGACCAAATTCGCCACAATCCTATGGACTTTAGTACTAACAAAATTTTGTTAGAGATATCATTTTACATGTAGATCTGCAGACACGTCTTGTACCACCTGTATCAGCCGCTGAGCGTTGTCCGGGGGATACAGCACACGTCCATATGTGACGCTAGGAGAACATCCGCAGGATGATGGTGAATTAAAACACAGTATATTAAATTAATGGACCCTGTAACATCCGCCGTGTTGTCCGGCGATAATTTCACCGTGACCACACTCTCTAGAATTTTCGGGACATTATTCCTAACTAGATTTTCTAAGACATGTACCCATATAACGGCCTCTGTATCAGCCGCTGAGCGATGTCCGGGAGACGTCATACAGAGGTATGTATAAGATCAGTGAGGTACTCTAGGAATCGCGGAGCATTAAACCACATACTATGAAACTAATTAATTACCCCTGTATCATCCACCGAGCGTTGTCATGGGAGCACAATTTCACCGTGATCAAACTTTCCACGATACCGCAAGAATCTGTGTTTAGTTACCTAACCTTTGAACTCTCGATTCAGAATGCCACGGCACTTGGAGCTAGCCACAGTACGGTAACTCATGAGCCTGACCAATGCTAGAAACAGCAACATTAACATCACAGTATTTAAAAACATCATCCCACACAACATTAATTAAAATATTATTAATTAAATTGTAATCACAAATCTTAAAGTCATATAAAATGTTTTCGTACTCGAATGGCACATAGTTGTCACAAGTTTTAAGGCTAACCAATAGGGCTGGATGGTGACTGTCACATGGAGTCAAGCTAATGCAATGACTTGATTTGTTTACTATTTAAAAGGTTTGTTTACCATTTTAGAATATCTACTATTTCACTTCACGCATGGCCCTGCGCTCGCGTCCCTGCCTACAAGAGCGAAATCAACAAAACGAGCCAAAACTAACCCAAGGCATGCCCAAAATCAAGAAAAAATCTTCACAAACATAACCTTAAAAAAATAAGCGAAAACATCGATGGAAATCTAACCCGGGCCGCCGCATCACAGACCCCGCATTTAACTTCTGAACCACCAGAGCACTTGAAAGCAGTTCATTGCAACGTAAAGACGAAAGCGTCTACCGAACGGCGTTACAATTTAACCGTCATAATTGTCAAAATATATAGAATTAACCTTGTGTTTACAGGCCAGTCAATTCCTTCCAACAGGTTAGACACTGCAGTGGTCAGATACTTGCGCTTGAATACGAAGAGCCCTGGTTCGATTCCTTCGGTGGCAAGTCATGTTTTTTTTTTATTTTTTAAAGGTTATGTTTGTTTCCTTTTTGAATTTGGGTTAGTTTTGCTTAGTTTTGTTTGGTTTCGCCCCGAAGCGAGCGGAGGGCCATGCATGTATTTACTAGTGCCTACTCTTTTAAATTCTAGCCATCCCGTTGATACATACTTCCCTGCTAAAGAAGTATATGTTTATCGCGCATGAGTATAACTTCGCTGAATTTGACGGTTCAATTGTCGTAACGCCGTTTGCTAGACGCTTGTCGTAAAGATATGGGTAAACTGGTCAAGCTGATTTGTTGCCGTACTCGCGACTATCCTTAAAATGCCGCGGCGTGTTTTCCGGGCGTGCTTTCATATTTTTCTAGGCCTGCGCGCATGTACTGTAAACCTTATCGCGTCTCCCTTATATGCATTTAGCAGGTTTATTCATGACAATGATTTAAATTCGGATTATTTTTGTCTCTTTCTTTAATTACGCAGTGTAGAATTAAATAATAAGTAGTAAAATAAAATAGGCCTAAAGAAAATGAAAATAAAAAAAAAGTAAGATAGGGCTGGGATATTTCAGGCTACAAAAGGCTATACCGTAGTACTACCAGCATCCCTTTCTCTAAAAATGTCATCGCTAACGGGGCTGCCAGCGCCGTAAGCCATCCGCAGTTCATCCAAACCTAAATTAGGACCAAACAAGAAGCCAGCTTTGCTTCAGTGCGCAGATAGCTACTTATTTATTACAATTTATTTCCAATATATATGACTGGCATGACAAGAGGCTAATGAGCCTGGTACCTATTTTTAATGGCAGTGGCACACACACTAAAGTGAGATCCTATGGCGCTCGGCGAGCGGTGTGTGTGCGAAGATGTTTATTGACACGGTGTTTGAATAGTTATAGGTTGTTACTAGGGGGAAACAGATGTCCTGGGAGTAAGCCGCACAGTGATGCAGTGCCCCAGACAAAGGAGTTCTTGTAAAGCGATGTTCTAGGTGTTTCCAGTTGTACGACGAACTGCTGCGCTCTTGCCGTCTGTCATGACTGTCTGAGAGGCGTTGCCAGGAGCGGGATGAAGCGTACTAAATCCTGGGAACGTCTGCCGTGAAAGTATCTGTAAAACAGGAAATCTCGGTCACATGTCTGCGGTGTTCCAGACAATACAGATTCCGGGTCAACTCGGGGTCGCCGATGAGGCGCACAGCTCTCGTCTGAATGGAATCCATCAGCCTTAGGGTGTGCTTTGATGCGGCACCCCAGATGTGTGAGCAACATTCCCAGCACGGTCTTATTTGCGCTTTGTAGAGCAAGAGCAACTGCTGCGGTGTATACAGTTGTTTGCTGCGCAATAGCGTACCAAGCTTCTGGGAGGCTGATTTTGCGATGTTAGCAACGTGGTCATGACAGGACATATTGCTGTTTCCGAGATACCCAGTAGTCCGATTGACGAGGATGAAGGAATGGTCGATTCTGCCATGATGATGTCAGGGCCCGCGGTATTGGCCCTATTGGAAAACGTGGCAGCTTGGATCTTTGCTGCATTGAACTGGACCAAATTTCTGTCGCCCCAAGTTTGAACTTTCTCCAGGTCTTGATTAATTGCTATAATCTGTTCCTGTCTGCGGTGATAAGTCTCAGTCGCTGGTAAAGGTTTTTCTGATCTAAATTGGGAGACAAGGGTAGTGTCATCTGGAAAACTGTAAACAAGATCATTCGTTTCGGTCAGCAGGTCATTAATATAGATGAAGAACGGAGTTGGTGAAAGTATTGCGCGCTAAGGCACGCCCTCGTTAATGGTGAATGTGCCTGAGATGTGTCCATCATATGCAACGTGCAGAGATCGGTTCTTAAGGAAACTGGCAAGCCAGTTGCAGGGAGAGGCTGGCAGTCCGAAGGACGGCAGTTTGTTGAGCAAGCCGTCATGCCAAACTCTGTCGAATGCCTTCGAAATATCCAACGGAATCGCTCGAGACTCTCCGTAGTTCTCAATTGCCCTACGCCATATGAGTGACATAGGCCCATATCCTGTCCATCTCCCTTTGCGAAAGCCGTATCAGCGATAATCGCTGATTATTCTGTTGTTCTCGAGGTACTTGAGTAGCTGCTGATTGACTACACGTTCCATGACTTTTGAGATTATGGGAAGCAAGGCAATTGGGCGAGTGGTTTACTTGCCTTTTATTGGAACAGGTTGCACTCGAGCGACTTTCCAAGAAGAGAGAAAAAAGTCTTGAACAAACGTGTGTTAGTTCTTTGGCGCAGTTCTTTAACACGATGGCAGGTATTTCGTCCGGTTCTAATGCCTTTTGTGCATCTAGTTCTTTAAGGATTTTACGAATATCACAGTGATGAAATTTGACTTCTGTCATGGTAGTGTTGATGTTTGATATGGTGGGGAGAGCCTTGCCTTGGAGGGTGTCTATGGTAGAGTGCAATTAAATCATTTTGGCGATCATGTTTGCTTTATCCTTGGCTGTAGTCGCCGTGATGCCACGTTCGTCTGTCAAAGGTGGATAACAAAGTTTTTTTAAGAGCGGTGTTGCGATTTAATTTATGGTTAGCTTTGGATATTTCATTCAGGTAATTATTTAAGTGTTCTTAGTTTATCTTAGCCTCACTCAGCATTTTAAAGCACTTTAACTATTTAAGTTTTAAAATTGTTTGACCTATAATTTTGACAGATACATCGTAGACTCACTTTTAGTTCTTTACGTTTAGGAATTAACTTATCGGTAAAATACCCAAATACTACGTTCCTGTGAATTGTAGAACAACAGTTAGAGTGGACTAGAAGGGATACTGATGGTCCACTTGACTATTTATATAATATAATCTGCTGATGATTGCAGCATAATTACCCGCACTGTTCGCTCGCTTTGTTAGAATGTATCTTGAATGTTTACATAAGATTTTCCAAGTTCAAGTTCTAACTTAGGGCAGGGTGATAATTAATTAGCAGTTTTAGTAGTTCGCAATATTTAAAGATCCTATCTTGAAATTTTCTTGTAAAATAATTTAACTTGAAATGGTGAAATGATAGATGCAATGTAACTTTAATTATTAATTGAGTATATATTTATGTTCGTCCAGTTACAAAATCCATAGCTATTGGAAGGTATACTGATATAATTGCTGATATCTAGAATAAAATATTCTAAATCGCATTTTACATAAAAAAGCCCTACAATATTGAATTATTTAATATTTATAAAATCGTCAAGTCAAATCAAAGTTCTAATGTCGCAAATAGAGCTTCTCGCTATCACATCCCTAAATAAATTAAAACTAGCTGAAATAGATCATCTATTAAAATGGAAAAAGTCTCTTAATTATTGGGCGTTCTTACTTTATCCCTTCCTGCAATATTTTGATGCTGAGAGGAAAGATAAAATATTTTAAATTACTCTATAGAAAAAGATCGCGATAAATCTTGGGACTTAGCGAAATCTGGAACCTATCTATCTGTCTTAGAACCATATTATTCAATCATTGCGGGACCGGAAGGAGATAATTCAGAATCACCGATCTCAACTAATGAGTACATTTCCATCTGCCCACGTTCCCATTTAGCCGTTTCAGCTATCAGGAGATTGATAGTATTTTTCAGCATGCCAGACGTATCTCATCATTAAGATTTCCATCACAATACATGCATATAAATTATTTTTTTACGATTTAGAAATAATTTAAGTAAATTAGCACTTCAATAACATACCGTTAAAAAAACTAGAATATTTCAGTTTCATCAGAGTTATAAAAAGAGGAAAATTTGCAAAGTATTTATGAAATTTTAACTTCTATACTCATGCTCCCTAAATCGCTGGCAATAATGCCTATTATTGAGGCAGATGTATGGAACGCAATACATGCACTTAAGAAGTCAGCATCTTATGCTATCTCTGCTGAGATATTTAAATCTCTGACTTTTTTTTAATGCTTGCATAAGGCAAAGTGTCTTCCCAAATTCTCTAAAGTTGTCCAGACTAGTGCCTGCTTTTAAGAAAGGCGATGCAATTTTTTTGACAGGCCTATCTCCACTATCCCAATCTTTGGAATGGTGTTTAACATCATTATTAAAAATTTAACGAATCGCTACTTTGAATAGAATACCTGGCTTAATTTCTCTTGGTTTCAGAAAGAGCCACTCTATGATGCAGGTGGCTGTTCAAATTGTGCCTTGAAAGTGCCGAGCAAGTGGAGTTAATTTTATGCGATCTGAGTAAGTCTTTCGACTGCGTTTTGTACAAGCTTCTAATCGAAAAGCTATACGGGTATGGTGTTAGAGGTACACCTTTAAACATGCTGCAATCGTACCTGTTTTCAACAAGGTAGTGCGGATGATGTCTTCGCGTGCAACATAGTTGAATGAAAAACAATTACATAATATGAAACAGTCTGTTCTCGGATGACGTCATTGGTCGTAGGAATAGTTTATATGGGTTGTATGTAGAAAATTTCTTTAGTGTTCCTATTGGATGGCCCTATCGCGAGTTGCGCGGAGTCTCGGAGGTGTTTGACATGAAGCATGTGGTTCGTACGATTTGGCAGGTTTAAATTTTAAAAATAGAAAATTAATTATATTTGTATCCACGGCAGCTTGTGTTAAGTTGCCGTGGATACCAATATAATTAATTTTCTATTTTTATAATCTTAAATTGACTTGAAGTCAGGTATAATTCTTAAAGCAAACTACGTAGTAGTAACCTACGTTTAAGGTAATAAACAGATTTTCTGACACCTATTTGTTTGTAGATATGTTCTATATTGTTGTGGAGGATTCATTTTTACCTTGGAATTGATTGCCTTTGGCTCCACAAATGATTAAACTTGGTTTGAATTGTTATAGAGCCTCTTCGGCCCAGGCTCCAGGATGTAAACTGCACAAGTGCAAGTTTAGTGACCCTAATGAAATGTGTACCTATATATCGTCGATCCGATATCAAGTCGGATATCGTTTTCAGGAAAGGCAAAAAACTAAAAATGAAAATGGTTAGCAAATACAATAAACAGTAAAAAGCTCTTGCAGATTGTCAGGCTTTGAACTGACTTTGACAAGATGACAATTATAATGCCATATTTAATTACTAATTACTGGTTAACTGGTATTTAATGTAATAATGAGGTGTTATTTGGTAAATTAATTTGTTTTTTAAGTTTTATATATCTATAATTTGGTGTTATTCGCTTAGGAATAATTTAATGATTTTTGTTGAAAGGATTAGTTAATTTTTAAGTGTCCCTTATCAACTTCAGTTTTTAGCAAAGGTAACCATGTGCTATTAAAACTAACAGAAGTTGAAGCAACATATTCATCTTTATTTAATAAAATTAAAGCACTTTCTTTAATTTTACGTTTTTTAGATGAAGGCTCCTTTGCCAAAATACTAGAAGCGTTCCATTTTATTCTGTGATTGTTATCAAATGCATGTTGACAAATGTGTGATTTGTGGAATTGTGCATTTCTAATATAAGTTTGGTGTTCTTTTATACGTTTTGATAATGGTCTACAGGTCTCACCTATATAAAATTTATTACATTCACATGGTATTTTATAGATAACATTTTTAGTAGTTTCATTTTCATTAAGTGGTTTTGTTTTTGTTAGTTTAGATCTAAGGGTGTTTTCTGTTTTGAAAATTGTACGAATGTTAAATTTATTACCTATTCGTTTTATTTTGTCTGATAAACCAGGAATATAAGAAATAAAGAGGTTGGTAATAGGTCTATTTTGATTTTGTCTGATATTTGGTTGTTCAAATTCTATAAAGCATTTTTGAATGAAATCAATAGGATAGTTATTATTAATCAAAACATTGCTCAAAAATTCTTTTCCTGTGTTGACATTTTGATTATTACAAATTATTTTCATTCGATCATATAGACTTTTTACGACCCCTTTCTTTACCATTATATGGTGATTTGAATTAAAATTTAAATATCTGTTAGTATGTGTTGGTTTTCTGTATATTTTTGTTTCGAAACTATTCAAGTCTTTTTTTATAAGAATGTCAAGAAATGAAAGTTGTTCATTAATTTCTTTTTCTATAGTGAATTTGATTGTGGGTTCTTTGGTGTTAATATCATTTAGAAAATTGTTAAGAAAATGTTCGTTATATGGATAAATTGAAAAAATGTCATCTATATAACGCCACCAAATTAAAGGTTTATATTGATATTTTTCAACAAAATTTAATTCAAAATTTTCCGTAAAAATATTACTTAATAAAGGTGATAAAGGCGAACCCATAGCCATACCATTGTTTTGTTGATAGTAATGGGTATTGTATTGAAAATAAGTAGTTTTTACGCAAAAAGTAAGTAATTCGAGTATTGTGTCAATATTAAGTTTTGTACGTTCACCAAGGTTAGTATCATTTGTTAATTTATTTCTTACAATATTTAAAGTTTCATCAACAGGTACGTTGGTAAATAGACTAACAACATCAAAACTTACCAGAGTATCGTTAGGATTTAAATTAATTTGTGAAAGTTTCTCTAAAAAATGTTGTGAATTTCTTATATATGAGTTAGTATTGTTAGCAAGTGGATTAAGAATGTTGAGTAGATATTTAGCAATGGGGTGTGTTGGCGAATTTATACAGCTGACTATTGGACGTAGAGGAATATTTAGTTTATGTATTTTTGGTACTCCATAAAAATGAGGTGTTTTACTATTGTGTTTTACTATTGTATGCTTTATAGAATTTGAATAACCAAATATCAGACAAAATCAAAATAGACCTATTACGAACCTCTTTATTCCTTATATTCCTGGTTTATCAGACAAAATAAAACGAATAGGTAACAAATATTTTCAAAACAGAAAACACCCTTAGATCTAAACTAACAAAAACAAAACCACTTAATGAAAATGAAACTACTAAAAATGTTATCTATAAAATACCATGTGAATGTAATAAATTTTATATAAGTGAGACCTGTAGACCATTATCAAAACGTATAAAAGAACACCAAATTTATATTAGAAATGTACAATTCCACAAATCACACATTTGTCAACATGCATTTGATAACAATCACTGAATACAATGGAACGCTTCTAGTATTTTGGCAAAGGAGCCTTCATCTAAAAAACGTAAAATGAAAGAAAGTGCTTTAATTTTATTAAATAAAGATGAATGTGTTACTTCAACTTCTGTTAGTTTTAATAGCACATGGTTACCTTTGCTAAAAACTGAAGTTGATAAGGGACACTTAAAAATTAACTAATCCTTTCAACAAAAATCATTAAATTCTTCCTAAGCGAATAACACCAAATTATAGATATAAAAAACTTAAAAACAAATTAATTTACCAAATAACACCTCATTATTACACTAAATACCAGTTAACCAGTAATTAAATATGGCATTATAATTGTCATCTTGTCAAAGTCAGTTCAAAGCCTGACAATCTGCAAGAGCTTTTTACTGTTTTATTGTATTTGCTAACCGTTTTAATTTTTAGTTTTTTGCCTTTCTTGAAAACGATATCCGACTTGATATCGAATCGACGATATATAGGTACACATTTCATTAGGGTCACTAAACTTGCACTTGTGCAGTTTACATCCTGGAGCCTGGGCCGAAGAGGTTCTATAACAATTCAAACCAAGTTTAATCATTTGTGGAGCCAAGATGAAAATACCTATTTGTTTGTTTCACTTATTATCATTAGTATTAGTGCGCCAAAAGAGAAGTAAGTGGTAAGTATATTTGAAATGAATTATTTGGGCTCAATAATTGAATGGTTTTAATTTACTTTTATTTTAAAGTAACTTAACTTCTGATATTAATATTTATATATTTTTATCGGCGAAACTCTGGCGCTCATTACTGGTTTTATTATTTATGATGTATCTTGTTGCGAAGCTTCAGCCAAAGCGAGTTGAATATAACTTAGGTATATTACGAATTGTGTCGTCTACAAGTTGGTGGCGCCTTTATATTAAACAGCCATCTCTCCTTCTCTCCAATATTATAGCTTGGTTCTAATTTGTATGCTTCGTTGTGGCCTATGCATCATGCATCATTAATTTCCAATTTTCTTAATTTAACTTTAAATTCAATTCAAATTCTAAGCACCAGTTCTTTCCAACCGAATAGCTTCAGTTACAATTAAATATATGGGCCCAGGCCCTTGAGTAAATTTTGTTGACCCCCCATGTTTTTGTTTTCAGCTACATTTGTGTTGAAAAATTATTTTAGCAATTTGACATAGTAATTTTCGTGATCTATTTAACGAACAACATATTATTTTTCAAATTCAACTTTCATTGCTTTAGTTTTCAATGCTGTGTCTATCACTGTTTCAGATTTTATTTGAGTAAAATAACCTGAATATCACAATCATCATCTTGTTCTTTTCAGCGTATCAATACTTTGATATTTCTAGTTTTCTCTTTTTGCGTAACCTTATCTTTACTTTCTTAAATTAACCAATATATATTTTTATTGGTAAATTTACTTTTATATAAAGAGTGCTAAGTAATATTTTATATCTAAAACAATTCCAGCCACTATTGGCATTATTGCTTTGTTAATGTATTATTTTCAATAAGTAGGCACAGATGATGAATTCTGCATCCCTCGCCGCATAGGCGGCTGGCGCCATAGGTATCCGGGATGCTTTCGGTAACTTGGACTGTTTAAACAGCTTTTTAGACAGTTTATAAAGCTTTTTAGGCAGGTCGCCGAAGACAACCCGCATACCGGAGGCGCGCGGTATCCTCCGCGGCGAAGGATGCTGAACCCGTCATCTACCTACTTCAATAAATTCATATATGAAGAAATAAGCAAAGAATTAAGATCTACAACCCAATCGGAATAGTATACACATTGACGACAGCATTGAAGAAAACATCGCTGATCGTCAGTATGAAAACCCTACTGACAATGAATGTATCACCATGATTAGTAATATTTCTGAAATAGAGATTCAGAGGAGATTAGTAGAAAATCATAAATTATTCTAGAAAATTATCCTTAAAGCAATAATGATAAAACTGTTTTAGGTTAAAAATATCACTTCGAATATAATGTAGCCGTAGGCAATAAAATTAATGCAAGTAACCGGTCTATTGTGCAATGAATTTTCTAACTATATCTAACATGTTGAATTAACTCATATTTCCAAACCCCGTATGTTTCTATATTTACGATAAAATTTAAAGCCTATCAGGTTCACTACTTTGCACATCGATTAGTCACTTTAAATACTCGTTAAATTGATCAGCGTTTTGAACGTGTCAATGTCGGTATGACATTAATAGATGTTCGATATTCAAGCACTGATATATTTAACGGTGTGACTAATCGGAGTTTAAAATAGTGACCCTAGGGATTCTTACTTAAATTACACACTAAGTATATTGGAAGTCTTGGACATTATTAGGCTTAAGGATAGAGGAAGTTTTAAGATACTTCATATACTTCAACCTGATACGATTCTTGTGCTTGTAGATGTCAATTAAAATACTTAAGCAGGTTAAGGAATTTACAGAGTTTTTTAATGCTCGACACCTCGTTGTCTTATTTTTATGGCCGGCCTTGAAAGTTCCGAGCGTGTAGAGTTAATTTAATAAGATCTTCGAATGCGTTTTGCATAAGCTTCTAATTGAAAATCTATATCCCATCCTTTAAAGCTGCTGCAATCGCACCTGTCTTCAACAGGGTAGTGGATCTACCTAGCGGATGATGTCTCCGCGTGCAACATGGTGAGATAACCCACATCTTTAAAATACTATTTTATTAGACCTGATACATTAATTTTTGAGACACCCTATATATGTGTATATTTTGAGACACCCCTTACACATGTAAAAGATAAAAACAAGTTATAAATTAAAGTCGAGTTTTGCGAGGTTTTTTGGAGGATATCCGAAAGGTATTGCTCGAGAACGGAAAATAGGGAGTCAGAAGCCAGCGGAGTGTACGGTTTATTTTGGTGAATTGTTTTGCTTCTGTGTTGCAATATGTCATTACAAGTCGGTAAAATGAAACTTATAATATTGTTATTAACTTAATTTATACCATTATATGTTTTATACTCATTGATAATTCAAATTTTGGATGGTATAACATGTGTATATATTTTGATATTGTTATTAACATTATTAACATAAATATTTCTTTATTTTCATGGATAATTCATATTTGATGGCATACCATGTGTATATATTTTGATATTGTTATTAATATTATTTGCATAAATATTTCTTTATTTTCATGGATAATTCATATTTGATGGCATGCCATCTGTATCTATTTTGATATTGTTATTAACATTATTTGAATAAATATTTCTTTATTTTCATGGATAATTCATATTTGATGGCATAACATGTGTATCTATTTTGATATTGTTATTAACATTATTTGAATAAATATTTCTTTATTTTCATGAATAATTCATATTTGATGGCATAACATGTGTATCTATTTTGATATTGTTATTAACATTGTTTGCATAAATATTTCTTTATTTTCATAGATAATTCATATTTGATGGCATAATATGTGTATATATTTAGATATTGTTATAAACATAATTGGCATAAATATTTCTTCTATTTTCATGGATAATTCATATTTGATGGCATAACCTGTGTATATATTTAATGAAATCGTGTTAGGCTGTGAACAACACTGCTTTAAGTGAAAACATAAAATGTATTATTTGCTGTATTTTCGTGCTAGGGTTTTAATATTAGAATGACTGAGAGAGTACACAAGGGCCTTGATGAATCTATACTAACCATTTTCCTACCTGACGAGAGAATATCCTAGTTATAAATGTAATGATCATTCTAGAGTTAGGTATAAAGCTATACTATGATATTGTCCCATATTTGCAAGTAAGTAGCTGGGTAGCCTCCGTAATCCAGAACCTCAGTACCTACCAGCGGCGTCTGGTTAACTAACAAAAACCTTTTCAGTTTTAAATGTATTGTTACAAGTGTGGAACTACGAATTGTGGTACGGGAGACAGTAATTTAATTAATTATAATACTAATAGATTATACAGCATAATTCTGTTTAGGAATTTAGATCGAGAGTTTCTCTGCCGTACTCTTTCCTCTCGTGAATTCGAGGCTGAGTCCGGCATGTTTTTCTTTAATAAATTTGGCGTATTAGGAATCTGTGGTTTCATTCACATGACGCACCTTTTCCTCAAGTTTCCCTAAATGTGTTCCGTTGAAGCGCATAATGAGTGAGTAAAATTGTGCAAGATATAATAATAACACAACGTAGTGCTTGGATTTCTTTTTAATCTATTTTGCCGATCAGTGGTAAAATAAAGGCAAAACACAGTTTTACTTATCTGATTCAACTATTTTGAATCGACCCTGGTACGTTATACTACAATGGTTGAATCAAAAACAATTACATAACATGAGAGAGTCGGTTCTAGGGTAACGTCATTGGTCAGAGGAATGGCTTATATGGGGGTTGTGTGTAGAATACGTCCCTAATCTGCAAGGGTACGAACATTGAGGCGGTGAAATGTTAGAGCAATCGGCTGGCACAAAGACTGAGCTGTGGTTTTCGCAAAATTATTTATAATTAAAGACCAACTAAGCCGTCATTGCAGATTCTATGGATGACTTGCAAATACTGCTGAATAGAGTGTATGAAGCTGGACGAAGATGAGGTATTAATCTAAACATTAACAAAAAACCGAAATGGATGACGGTAAGTAAAATAAACCGATTCCGATCATAATCAACGGACACAACATCGAGCTTGTATCACATTTCAGATATTTGATAAGCTGGCTGAACAATGAAATAACATGTGACGAAGAGGCGAAAGCTAGAATTAAAATGGCAAGCAGGGCATTTAGTAAATGGAAACCAACTCTTACTAATAGAAACCTCGCAGAATAAACGCGGCTAAAAACACTTCGCTGTTACATATGGAGCATTCTTCTGCACGGATGAGGCCTTCGAAATGTGATGTTATCGGAGAATCCTCAACACCTGGCTCTTGGATTACACATACCAGTAATGAGGAAGTTCTCGGGCAGCTAGCTAAAGATCAGGAACTCCTGAATACAATAAAGACTAGAAAGGTTAGCTACTTTGGACATATAACACGACGCACCAAATACCACATTCCTCGCCTTATCATCCAGGGAGAAGTTGAGGGCAGAAGATGGATAGCAAAAAGCTATCATGGCTACAAAACATCAGAAATTGGACCGAAATGGGAGCAACTATTCCGAGCAGCGAAAGATAGAGAGAGATTCAACGAAATTGTCATGGAGATAGCTCCCGCCTGAAGACAGGCACGGCACCGAAAGAAAAAGAGAAGTAAACAATTACCGTTCTCCAGGGCTCGTGACATTGTGAGGGAGGATAGTGCACAGACCAGTTACTGGATGATAGCCTTAGCTGGGACTATCCATGTTGAATCGTTGCGTGACAAATTATTATCCGCTTTGTTTGTGATACGAAATTTAAAACTTGCCCTAAATGAGCTCTTAATATGTGTGTCTTATTTTGGTCATTGTGATCACTGTAAACCACACTTCATAAACCACACTTCATAAATTTATATATCTTCGCATCTTACCTGCCTCAGTTAAAAGTCTTCATGAAAAACAATTCGAAATTGTCAACATTTGATATCAAGGACTTTGTGTACAACATTTGAATATTTTTCGGCTGAAAATCTGCAAACATATTTCGATCTGCAGCTGTTGTTTTTCTTTTCATTTTATTCCCTTTCGTTGTTCCTATTTTTAGGAAATCTTAATTGTAATTTATATGATATGTTATTGTATTTTATTTATAGCATTCATCATATAGAGAGTGCATCAAACTGAGTTGCTGCAATTGTAAATATTTATGGAATCCCGCTACATTAATTCAGTCTCAACTCTTCTCACCCCTTTGATGAAGGCTGACTACGTTCAAATTTAAATGGATTTATGTTTACACCAAAATATTACGTGTATATTACTATAGATTTTTTACTTCAATTTCTACAGCTGCATTTATTTGCTGAGCCACCCCTGAATCAATCGTTATTAATACGAATTAAATGCCAATTGTTAATAAAATTAAATTAATCTATCGATCTTCTTCACATATCTAAAGATATTCAATTTGCGACAGAAATTTGACGGAGTGGAGTTGTGTGCTTCATGCCGAAATATATGAACAGATGCCGCCTTGGTAATTTGCCTATAAGATTAATGACGTACCTATATGACTGTCTTATCCATCCGGTTATTAAACGTTGCCACAGTTCGTTGAGAACATTGATTTTTGATTCCATAAATGAACACAATTTCGACGTTTTTTACTTGGTGTTAAGTTTGTTTCGATTTATTTTTCTAAATAGCAACATCAGCACTCTGTCTACTTTACAGCAGTACTGTCCATTGCATTTTCCCGAAAAATAAATCCATTGACATTTTTATTAGATTAAATTAATTAATTAAACTTACTACATTTTAAACTAATTTTTAAGGCTCTTGCTTATTTTCTTGTATGAAACGCTAAAACTTAAAAATTACGAAACATAAATACCTTTTAAATTAAATAATTTTGTTTTTCTTCAGATTGACTTCAAAATAAAGGAAAAATTATGTTAAGGGTTAAGGGAAGCACCCATGCTCATTTAAAATGAGCATAGCTCTGGGGATAGAGTTGAAACCTTTTCGGTATATAAATATCAGTAAAAGTTGTTCATCTAGATAATATTTTGGATGAGTCTCGATCTCGTATTCCAGAAAATAGATGGTGAGACGTTTTCAAATAAACATATGGAAAGACATAAAGGCAAAAGAAATAGGTATATATGATAGTTTAACATTAGCAGATGCTATTTGTGCGCAAGTGTAGGGAGAAGTGTGGAAAAAATATATTATGTTATTGTCGTTAATAATATAGATCTATTGCGAGCTTTCTATGAATGTTGCGAAGAGGTTTCAGCAAAATGAATTGTTGGGGATTTTAATATTCCAGAGTATAATGCAAATATTTGGCCATCTAGCGACGGCTTCAAGGACCTTCATTATCTTTTGAATTTTAATGGTTATTATTATTATAATAAAATTAATAATTATCATGAAGGTATTTTGGATCTGGTTGTAAGCAATGTTAAAGAAATAAACATATCTAGGGAAAATATACACCTTCCAGAGGATAAGTTTCTCCTTCTCTATATATAGAATTAGTAATGACTAACGATTTTTCACATAGTCGCTATAAAGATGAAGTTCGGTTTAATTTTAAAAAGGCTAATTTTGAACTGCTGTATGCAGTAATAATGAGGGTGGATTGGTCTGGTATTTATAAATTGACTAGTATAAGTTTGGCTGTAGCAAAATTATTTGGTATTATATATAATATATTTGATGATTGTATTCCAAAAGTTAAACCCATCCCATCTGGTACAACCAGGACACTATTTTCGTAAAAAGTTAATTAAAACTCATAAGAACTTTTTGAATCTGAAATACCGAGACTATAGACACTTAGTCAGATCCTTAAGTACCATGCCATACATGGCATATCAGAAAAGTGTTTGAATGAGAAAAAGACAAATTTTAAAGTTTTGTGACAATTCCTCAGAAATCAAAAGAATATTTCTGATATTCCAGAAAATATGATTCTAGTTTAAAGGGAGATAAATGGCGCACAAAATATTTCGGATGCACTTGCAGAGTACTTTAGTTCTGTCTATAGGGTTTGTAGTGCTCATAAAGATGCAACAAAAGCTTTTGATGTTTGGTTTGTTGGAGATTACTCAATCTGAAACCATGGAGGCATTAAACTAAGGATAAATAGATCAATAGCAAATGATAATGTACCTTGGTATATTGTTAAGGGCTCTATTGACTCTTATGTGAGAACATTGAAGTTTATTTTTAATTTATGTATGCGACATAGTATATATCCAGATGTGTAGAAGGAATCAAAGCTCAGTCAGTATTGTGTCAGCTTTCTCAAAGATTTTTGAGTTGGTTCTTTCTAACAGAATTTATAATGATGTTAAAACATATGATTTCAGGACAACAACATGATTCTATGCCCTTGCGCTCAACCATTACTAACTTAATAAATTTCCCCAATTTATTCATGACGCTTTACAATCCGGTTATCAAGTCGATGTTATATTTAATGATATGGAAAAGACTTATGATAAAATTGATTTTAAGGAGATCATGTTACATTTCAATTTAGTATGAAAACATGTAACAGATAGAGGTCAAATAAAGTTAGTTAGTTCACCTTTAATCCAACATCTAGTATGCTAGTTCATCAAGCTAATTATAATGCTGCTTATTCGTTTAGGTACCTGCATGGTTGTCGTATGACCCTAGCCTTTTATCGTTATAGGTAAAATTGAGAGTGCTGTAGTTGTATACGTAACCTGATTTTCTCGGGCTCTTTGATGGGACCGATCGGGCCTTATGGACATTTTCACTTGCTTAGCACATCATCATCAATCAATAGATCGTACTGTATTCTGGTCATCGCTATCGAGGAGACCTTCAAAGTTTTAAGCATTTCTAGCTGTGCATTTCAAAACATTCAATAGTTCTCTTACCTTCCAGAATAATCACCTTCTCGATAATAATGTACATTAAAACAGTCTCATGCATGTCAGAAATGTTGGGCTCTGTCAGTTGTTTTCTTGGATTTGCTTCAATATTTAATAGGAAAAGTTAAAAATTCAGTCAATGATTATTTCTGATATGATAGCTTTCAAATGAGATGAGACAGTTTACTGACAATAATTGTGGTTTCCTAACTTGATGGGTACCCTTGGAATGTGGCCAAGTGTACATGTTTTTCTAGCGATCCTCATGCGAATTTCATGTGTTTGCAAACCAAGCCAACAAGAAAGAACATTATTTATTGATGTGCTGTCATCAGTTTGATGTTAAACGACTGTCTGAGCTTTCACTTGATGTAAGCAGGCAAAATGATTTAATGGTTGCGTTGTGTCCTCTAAATTTGACATCACCGCGTTGTTTCGCAGCCGGTTCCAACAGAGACACAGGCTCTTGGTTAAAGCGTTGTTTGAATACTCAAACCAGGCCAGAGGTGATATTAGCGGAGACCAGATGAGATAAGTGTAGTTTAAGTCGGATTGGGTGTGGTACTATGTTCACAGAAGGCTTGTGATCTTCCACATAATGTTATTTGCGTGTTTTTAGTATTTTCAGCGTTGTCTTAGATTGCGTGTTTTATTTCTCTCCTGCGTTGTATTGATTTACATATTTTTGGAACTATTTAGGTAAAAGCATAGCCTACCGATGCTAATTTAAATCAGTATACCTCTAGTAGAGATACTATTTACCACTATGATTCGATTAATTCTCATAGAATTTTTTTCATATTATATTTCCTTATTCTTCCCATTTAATATATTTCGTAGTAAATGATAAACATTGTCGTTCTGACTAATTAACTATCTGGTTATAATAATTTTACGTAATGGTATTTCATAACTGACTCGTTAAGAATATACCATGGTCGACGCGCACAAGGTTTAGTAGCAATAGGCATTACACTGATAACTCTTAATTTCTAGTATGATATGGCGATAGATACCTTATGCATATTGCGTTTATCATTAATTTGCTGAAATTGATCTTGGATCTAATCTAATCATTTGTTGTGTTATATGGTTACTTCCGTATGATCTCGTTCTCTATTTATGAGCATATAACAGGTTATTATTTGTTTTCAATTCAGCTCTTTTAATTTTTTTTATGTTTATATTATTTTGTTTATTGAAAGAAACACGACAACACTTGAACGTCAAACCTAACAAGCATCCAATAAACTTAAACCTGCACGAACGTTTCCGTCTTTTATTTCCTCTGAGATATCGCAACCAAACAAGTGTAGGTAATAGTCGTTTGATTTTTGAATCGCCCTTAAAGATTCTCAAGACCGAGGACTTTCTAGTTTGGGTCTGCGAAATTAGTTATTTCAAACTAGTGGCGCCCTGGTCAAAAGTAAATAATTGACCCACTCCCATGCCGATGGGCAGCCGGAGCACATGTTGCGCTGGCCGCATCCTTAAGGGTAGGCAACATCTTATTTATTTTATATTGCTAACTCTTTTAAAAGGGTTTTACGCGCAACAATGATCAAAGCACTAACTTAATTTTCTGCCGACCAAAATATTGTTTCCTTGACAGATTCTTATTTACATAATAGAACTTCATTTGTGGGATTAAAGGGATATAAATCCAAAATATATGCACCAACTTCAGGAGGTACCTCAAGGATCTAACCTTGGATCATTGCTTTTTCTTTTGGTCATTAATAATATAAATGATAGGCTTAGATCCTCATGGGGACTGATTTACAGTTCGGTAGCAAATTGTATAGCAGATGCTCAGCACTTGCAAGATGATCTGCATTCTGTTGTACTATGATGTAGAGAGCATGATTTAAATATTAACATTAATAAATGTGCTGTATTGTCGTTTTGGAATAAGATTAATTTGATCGAATTTGATTACAGTATAAATAATGTAGCTTTGAAAAGAATGTGTTTACACAAAGATCTTGGGGTGTACCTTGACATAAAACTAAATTTCAATAATCATATCGATAATGTAACAGTTCTCTAAGAACTTAGGGATTTCTCATTAGAATCAGTAAATATTTTACAAATGCAGATGCCATAATCTCTTTGTATACGTATTTGGTGGCCCCAAAACTACAATGCGCATGGATAATTTGGGACCCTTTATATATGAATATAATACATAGTTTGGAGTTAGTAGTACATAGAAAATATTTTGCACTTTAAAATTTTTATCCTTCAGGAACAGACCAAATACTGTTGTATAATATATTTCAATTTCCTACATTACAAACAAGCCTTGGGCATAGATAAACCAACATTATCTTTGCCCTGGGTATTGAAACTGGTATACTTTTTCTATTCAAGCTACTTCATAATATTATTGATTATAATGAGTTCTGAGAGCGTTTACCAATTCGGGTAGGATCAACAATAAATACAGGATCAAATGAAACCTTCTATATCAATGTGCCAAGAACCAGCCTTTATAAAAATGTATAGATTGTGCGATTACTTAAATAGATATTATACCAATATTGATGTAGGGAATATGAAGCTAAGAAAATTTAAAATGGAGCTAAAAATAAAATAGGTGGTAGAGACTAGCCGGTGTTAATTAGTCCTAGAATTCGATTATTATAATGTTAGCTCAAATTATATTTATAATTGGCCTTGTAAAGCTGTTGATACAAATAAATAAACAGTTTCGACTATACAATAAGACATTAAAACCATCCACGCCATCAACGGTCATCCGTTAAATATAACTAAATGTAATTCTAATAAAGCTCTAGATTTATTCCAAATAATAATATGAAAGACAGCTATTGGTTTCATCTTATATGACAACCTAATAGTGTTTATTGTCCTTTTTAACGACGGCGACGTATATATAACAATCTTTTTAAATGCGAATTTTCGAAATAAACGAGACAAACAGGAAAGGCTATCACCTTCGATGACTATCTCTTCTGACGGAAATTTACAAATGCAAACTGCGAAATTTTCTGGCGAAGAGCCAAGTTATTATCCTGCCACCCTGAAAGGGACGAAAACGTCAAAAACTAATTTCATAGAAAACATTATACGAATTCGGGCTATATAACTGATGAATGGCATTTAGTGAACAATAAATTCTGGATATTTAACAGCGTAACTAGCAGTTTCAATTTATGAAAACCTGACTATTCCTCCGTCAATTGTTAATTAAATATTGGATTCGATCGGTTCCTTTTGATTGCGGATTTAATTTTAGGCAGAACTGTTGCTTAAAATAATTCTGTTCTTAAATGGTAGGTTATTTTTAAAATTTTTTTAGTTGTTTGTACTAATTTTTTTCGTTAATCTTGTATATGTATAAGATACAAGGAAAGGATTTTCTCAACATTGACTTACCTTTTTTGAGAAACGAATTTGTGCTCGGTAAAAGTAAAAAAGAGTTTGCTGAACGTGTCTAAAGAAGTTTTCACTTCAACAAGGTTTTTTTGAAGCAATAAATGAAAAAACGGCGCATGCTCAAGACCACACGACGGAAGTTAGACGAGATTAATATAATAAAATACAAGTATATTTTGTGTTCTATAATTTGAAATTACGTATATTATATCATTTTACCTTGAAATTTCCCATAAAATCGGTAGAAACCGCTGTTTGAAAAATATCCAAAATCTCCGAACCTAGCCCATTTTCCCATCTTCAAATGGCTTTTAATGAGATATCAGGCAAATAAATCTACTTGCTTATCACAAGAACCATACGCATCGATATACCAAAAGCAAAATTTTACCTTGAGATCTGCGATAACATACACTAGACACTGTCAATTATCATCGACAATTGTGCGGGTTTTCCGATTCTGTCCAATTTTTCCACCTTCAAACCGTCTTTATTGAGATTTTAGGCAACTAAATGCCTAAATATATATTTTTTAACCTAAATGTCATGTCAAAATGTTGGAAGACGTATTCCTTCTATTTATCCAGATTTATAAAATTGCCGAAACATTGAAGGTTTTGGAAATATTTATAAATTCAACTGGCTCATTCTGTATAAACGGCATCATCATTTCCAAAGTATCTTCTAAGATCGTTTTTTTGTTGGTAGATTCTCATGAAGTAATCGGCTTTTCTAAAAAAGTTAAGTAATCGGCTTTTCTAAAAAGAAAGAAAATGAGCAGGGGCTATGAGTAGAACATATCAAAAATCGCATCGATCGGTACTGAAAATGCCGAAATGGTGATTGCTTTGACCTCTAGTTTGGAAATTTTACTTGCCAACGCATAGCTATTGTTATAAAATCGATTAATTTTCATTTTCCATGAAAAAACCATTTTTCTACGACCTCTTATGAAAATGAGAAAAAAATCACAGTTAATGTGGCTATCATACACATGTTGAAAAGTAATTTCAATACAACTCTATATGAATAGATGGCGAATGCTATCAATTTGGCAGCATATTTGATTTGATGAGCATTTTCTTAAGAATTTAAAGAGTGCTTTTCGTATCATTAGGAAAAATAGTGTACGTTACTGTGTGAAAGTACGTTTTCAACCTGGAAGACTAATGCCTCATGCTAAATAACCTTCTCGTTTGAAAACTAATCCTTTCAACACGTGTTATGTAATGTAGTATATACTAACATAAAATGACCCATTTTTCAAAAATATACCCGCCTAGAAAAAATACGTTACATGCGTAGACACCTCAGTCTTATTCAATATCCAGGAAAAAGTATGCTAAACGTACCTAAAGAACTTTTTACTTAAAAAATTTCAATTTTCATGCACTCTTATTTTAGACATCTTATTATTTATCAAAAAGATTAAAATTGATTCTTATAAAATATTTTAAGTTAAATAGAAAGTAGTGTTGCTCTGTGAGTCTTTTTTTAATGGAAACCGAAATTATATTTCTAATAATACATCCTTCATATTCCTTAACATTTTACTAGAGGGTACTGTATGCTGTCGAAAAATATATAATTGTCTAGACTTATTTGATCGAATTGGCCGGAAATTGCAAATTTCCCCAAATGGAGTTTGATATTACCTAGAAGGTCATGTGTCGGTCGAAAACGAAGCAATTATATAAAAGACAATAAACACATTAATAAGAATATCTACAATCATAAAGGGCAACTTAATACAAATAGTACTCCAATATCTTAGGCATGTTTTTTAGTTCAGAAATGTACGCAGGGAAGGTCGAGGAGGATCTGGACAATTTTCATAATTTATGTCTTATGATGCATTTTAAATTTTGTTTTAATGTGAGAGAACAAAATAATATTCTGCCCTGTGCCAACATGTCTTTTAGCTAGATGCATTTCATTCACAAGGATTGTTTGTACGCATATAAATCAAACTTAAAAAGCAGTAAAGATAGTTAACAAAAGAAAAACGAAGTAGAGGGTAAATAAATTTTTAATAACATAACTAAGGTAGTAAACAATAAAAGTAAACAAACGAACGAAAAATGCTATTATGTTTAGAAATCTTGGTGACAATTTTTTGTGGGTGAAATCAAACTGAAAAATGATACCTTTTAATCTTAGTAATAAATAATAATCCAAAGAACTATGTTCAAATGGTCATATAAATGCATTAAAATACTTTTAAAATAGATGATATACACTTAGGGTCGTGGCAAGCGTTGGGGTCCAACGTTATCAGAGGGGATCATGTGTGAACTACTAAAATATATAAACTATTAAATAATTATCATCCCCTCCAAACTTTCAACTTGAACTTGAAAATGTTATATAAATATACAAGGCATGCTTAAAATGATGCATGCATTACATAGTGAACTTTATCTAGCAACGCTCAGCAAATTTTCTCTTATAAATTCTCAGACCTACAGCCCGGTAGACTCTTTCTCACACCAAATTCGTGCTCTCAGTGACTAAATGCCTACATACAGCTGCGGTTCCCTTTGGATATCCTAAACCTGTAACCTAAACCGCAAATTGGTCGTCAAATCCTCTTCTGCAAAGGCCATCTCTGGTTTGAGTCTCCTAAGCTTTAACTTCTGCCTCAGAGATCATATGCATTACCTTGCTGAGTGCTCCTTCTAAGGCAACGAAGTCGAAGCTAAATAAATCTGTCAAGGCTCTAATTTAAAATAATCTCATGTTTAAATCTTTCAAGTGGATAAAGTGAACTAAGCTTGAGTGAAATCAAGTTAAACTAGACTGCCGTTAAGACGCTAAAATAATTGCCTAAATTAAATAACCAAACTAAACATACATGAGACACAACACAACTTTTAAGTACTTTATTATAATCAGTGACCAAGACTCACATACAACTCATATATACCCTAGTCGAAAAAGCATGCGCATTATAATTATCAGGTGGAGTGTAAATTTATTAACAGGAATTGTTAATTTTTTATTTAAAAGCCAGATCTTTTATCGTAAAGCAGATTTGGACAAAGTCACCCTATTGTGCATTTAGAACTTCATATTCACCATATCCATATTACGATGAAGAGGACCTGTTCTGGAGATAGGAACAAAGAGTTATTAGGTGATTTCAAATTATCATCCTTTTAAGTTTCCTTAAAAAGTTATATCTACATCTGGAACCTTCGGCAACATGCACCAAAACAGAGTTTTATCCACAATACCGAAACAGATTTTTTGTACTCGACGCGCGTTTGCTTAACCATGTTAGCATCATCAGGAGATGATTAAAACGCGAGTTTGCTGATGATGCTAACATGGTTAGCGAAACGCGCGTCGAGTACAAAAATTTTGTTTCGGTATTGTGGATAAAACTCTGTTTTAGTAATTATCTACCTTGTTCATTGATTAGACTTTTTTATTTTCTCAAGCCTATTTGTGACGTAGCATGACAAAAATCTGCTTCTGAAAATATACTTCTGCTCAATGACTATATGCCAGTACGCTTAAAACAAAATTTAATATTTTATGGTGTAGCGGCTCCGTCCCAAGTTTTAGCATATATAACTGGCAATTTTTAAATGATCAAAGTCTGGCCAGTATTCGTTAGCATTCAAGCGTCAGGCACTTGTGTAAAAAGGAAATTGAAAGGCTCAAAAATGATATTTTCTCTTGAATAATATATACCTTTGACTGATAAATGGGACTGATGGTGATCTGTGATTAAAATAATATTTTTTCTTTAAAACAGTGGAATGCTATGAAGAATAGATAGATTCAGTGTCAGAGTGAATACAACACATCATTTTTAATGAATCAAATCTTTGACCCGAAAATACCCGTCTAGGTGGAAGAAAATTGCCGTTAGCGGAAATAATACATATTTACTTGATTCACTAATTCTTCTCGTTCTCTAGAAGTGGCCTGTCCTACTTGGTCATTCTCTTGACACTAATATACTGTAGTTTGAGTTCAATATGGCATTTGATAAAAATGTATGTTTTTGCAGAAACTGTTCTAGTTTCTCTTGGTATGCCTTAAAGATGATTAGAATAAAATGTTACTTCCTGCGCTCTAATGGATGATTATAGATTCATTTACATAAAGCCAGTGTCGATTATTTTACTGCTGGATGCCGAGGGATTATGTAGCATAGGTAGAACCGGTCTACGCCCGTAACAATTGCAAACCGATTAAAATGGCAAGGCTATTGTAATAAACTGAATTTAGGCTCTACTCGGTGATAATAATGCCCATGTTTCTTCGTTTGATGTACTTGAATTGATTATGATCCTTGGTAACTGTGTATAATAGAATTTAAGGATTATGGTGTGTCTTATTTATGATTAACGAGTTTAGTTTAGATATTCGTTTATCATCTCAACTAATTTAATAGAAGACTAGTTTAATTTAACTATCACTTAAAGGTTAGATCACTTTAAATTCTTGACAAATTCAACTTTTAGATTATTTTAACTTGGAGTTTCGATCGATTTATTTTAGATGCGACTTTATTATTTGGAAAGGAGCACCCAGGGAGGCCATTGCAAGTTTCCTTGCATTTAAATACTGGGGCAGAAGCTTAGGTTTGGGAGACATAACCAGATATGCCTTTTTCAGAATCGGATCTCAACGCCAGTTAAAGTTCGGGTTACATGTTTAGGACATCTGCACTTATATAGGCATATGGTCATTAGATGAACGAATTTTGTGTGAGACAAAGTCTGCAGGACAGAGGATCCGCTCGAGAATTGGCCGTTGCAACTTGAAGGTCATTATTTCTTAAATTGTTTTTAAGTTTGCTTTGTATGTTTACCATAACATTTTTAAATTTTAAAATTCAAATTGAAACTAGGGACAGAGTAATATTTATTTAGTAGTCCACACATTATTTAGTCATAATAATCCTTAGAATATGATTAACTATGTTATTGAGTTTCAATCTCATTTAAAGAAACTGGCGTACATACTTACTCTATTATTGATTCATCTACTTAATAATTTGATACGTACGTAACTTAGTCTTTCTGTAATACTAATTATATCTGATCGTTTCATTGACTCAGGATTAAAAATTTTGTTTGTTTTTCTTTTGTAAAAATTAAATTATTTCTTAGATACCAAACTACTTCAAGCGTCGGGTATGTATATGAGTAACAAGGAGAAGGTATAAACATCAGAACATATTAAAATATTTGACGCAGGCTTAAAAAGAAAATGTTTCTAAGTCAAATCCTAAATAAACGATTAATTATTTTCAGGGTAAACCTTAAATGTACTTTGCACTACGCTCTAAGATTTGTGACTAGTTTAACAATAGAATATTACATCGATATTGTAATAAATAAATTGATTGCTTTTACTTGGAAAAGATCGCACCAGCACCATTTATCAACTAAGTAGACAGTTAATCTATTGGTGTGCCAAAAGCATGGGGAAGAAATGGGGGGAATTTTAAAATTTTCCAGATGCTCTAAGCGTAGATTATCTCTGTTCTTTCCTATTGGGACGCACCAGATGTGAAATAGCCGGTTTTACTTATCTAATGCATATTTGTAAGAAGTTCTTTTAAAAAAGTAATTTAGAGTGTGCCCCTTTATTGAATAAGCTCCTCAATGAGCTGAGGCTGGCTCTAGGAGACATATCTAGAGACTTAAAAATAGATTAAGCTTGAACAAGTCCAGCTTTATTATCCACTATTCCATAGGTTTTATTTAGGATGGTCACATCTCATCTAATAGAGTAACTTAATGCTCTTTCCATATTGTCACAGCGAAACTGCTCGATGCAGTCACTATGTGCTCTTTCAGGTTGCGTCGCTCAAATAGGTAGGAGGGATGGATAAAAACACTCAGCAGGTTAAACAAGTTGAGAACATATTGGCTTCAGGTTGAGTATAATGCGGTAAGTATTACCAGATCATCTAGGAATGCATATCTCGTAAGTCTCGGGGGTTATCCTTTACGAGATGTATTAGGAGAGAGGGAGCTCACCAGAAGCGCGTTATAGACCAATCAATCTGAATAATTATTTATCTACGTAATTTACTTTTAATACGTTGTTAATTTAATCAGCACTTCGCCTTATGGCTTTATTAATTTTAAGATGTTCACTCTTTAAGAGAGTAGTTGTCTGTCAGTGGGGCGTTTCTCTTTCGGTAGTTTGCACTGACAGGCTTTTTTAAGATGAGAGCTTTGGTTTTCCAGGGAGCTTTTTCCTTTCGATAGTTTGCACTGGATACCAAGATATACCGGTATGGGCTGCTGCGCAGCTTTTTATACCGAACTTTGACCTCCAGTTAGCGTATTGTTTTGACCTATCAACAACATTAATCATAATAGTTTATACTTTAGCTTATAACAATTTATAATTGAGATTCATGGTTAAGTTCAAACTTTCCACTGTATGGTTTTATTTTACTGGGTATGCTAATTGGCAATGTTTCCTGCACAATGATCATTTATTCATCCCCAAATAGTTGTTATAATGCTTTGTACTTAAGTTGGATAGTTGAGACACTACTATATTTTAGCTCTATCACGCCTTGGTGTGATTCTTACCTTATTATTCATTCCTTATTGAAATATAAAAATGAGGCTTGCTTCTACACATCATGATGCCATCTTCAGCTTTATTGATGTGGTATGCCTTCATGTCCATCAGGAGGTAGTAGCGACTGCACTATTCTGTGATTTAACTATGATCTTCAAATGTGTCGACACACAAAATACTCGCAATATTAATTGCGGAGTTCCGAAAGCGTTTGTATTAGAGACTGTTTAATATTTCAGGAAAATTCATCTTCTTCGCCGAATATATGCCAACTTTTGTTGTGTAGCACACTGAAAACCTCAGGCAATTCAAGGCTAATATAACATATGATTTAATAAAAATTAAAAAATAATGTGCATCTAGCCGACTTTTGGATACACGTAAATTGGTTCCTAACATTTTTAGTTTACTTGATCTTTAGCTTTAAATTGGTTCCCGCGTTTTTATGAATCTGTCTATTTTACAAAGTACAACATAGTGTTTTACATTAAAAATACCAAGTAATATAATACAATATAATAAAATTTATAATTTCAATCTTAAATAGGTACCAGCACAGTGAAAGAAACTAACCCGAACTAACCCAAAATATTCACAAGTAAGTGATAGCCATAGAGCAAAAATGCAAACTAAAATTTCAATACCTTCACATCCCAATATATTTCTAATTTATTTGAGACCTGCCTCAAATTTATTTGGGGGAACCAATTTACCAACAACCTTTTTAGGTTCAGGAACCGATTTACGTATTATTAACACATGTTTGAAACTACCCTTTTGTTTCCTACCTACTGGGAACCAATTTACCAACACCCCTACTATTATTTAGCAATGGCAAAGCGAATCTCGGGGGGTAAATGTAGTAAATGTCTGGCCTGGTACCTGCTTTAATATTTTCGATACGAAACAGTGATTCATACGGCACGCGTAAGATGAAGTGAGCCGCCGTTGTCCAAAATAACGTTGGTACTATTTCACTGACCTAATTGTACTAGAATCATTCTTACAATTTATTAATTTAATTAATTATTATTGATTATTGTTCGCATAGACATTAGCCATCATGCTAAATAACCTCCATGTGATAGAATCAACTATTGCTTCTTTTCTTGTTTGGTCTCGAAATACGTATATAAATGTGCAAATTTCACGCTACATAGTGCGGTTTTAGTACTAGCGAGTTTAGTACGCTTTTGAAGTGTTTTTTTGAAGAAACACTCGGTCGAGGGGGATGGGCCACGGCCATGTCACTTTTCTACGGTCATTGGGTAGAACCGGTGGATAGCTCGGCATATGGAATTTTCCAGACCATCTTAATGGGATTTTAAGCTATGGCTATATACCTAGGTTCTTGTATGTCTTTTCTTTCGTTGCCTGTGTGTATTTTTGATGAATTAGTAACAAGAAACCTAATTTCATCATTGAAGAATTTTTATCTACCAGACTGGGGCAGTCACATGTAATAGAAGTTAAACACTCGTACAAAACCCTCGTTAGAACACCTTGAATTGAGGTAAACATTTAACAGTATTTAAAGAACGTATTCATGAATTTAATATTCCTAAAGAAAAAACTTATATTTTCTCTCAAAATAGTCCATAATGGCTAAATACGATTAAATTGTATTATCTTCTAGTTGCAAAGTGGTTTTAATATACTTAATAAAACTTAAAATGTTATCGCTAATCTGACAATTTCTAAATTAGATTTTTGTCCATTAGAATACTCTCTGATTTGACCACTTTAATCAAACTTCTATTTTAATCATAGTTTTTAAAGCGTTACAATACAATACAATAATCTTTATTCATCATTAATTTTTGACAAATGCATGCGTAGAGTATGTCCTAGATATAATCTAACTAGCGTCCGACGTTGTTCGTCCAACGCCGCCTTGCCCAACAGATGACAACACCCTTACGGGGCTGTTGTTATTGCCTACTTGACACTAGGGGTAGCAGTACTGCTGGCAACTCGAACTTTCCCTGGAAATACCCTTCAAAGTCGCTACATTTATTAGTTGGCCGGAGCTGAGGATTTGATAGTACTTTATTAGTGAAGTAATATTATTGGCGGGATGTTATGCAAGGAAAACTTGTACAAAAACCTTGCTTGAAGTGCTCTCGAGGAGCAGGAGCTCATAATACTAAAAAGACGACACATTATGTACAACATATATCTTAAAAATTGAGGTACTATATACAAAATATTAATGACTTGTCGATAAAAGTCGGCTCCAGTATTACTATCATAACATCAAGGCGCATAGGTCGAGTCCCGCGGATCAGGCTACGGAAACATGGATGCTTCGGTGGTTAGAAGTCAAGTGAGTTTTTTTTTTAGTAAGGACAGGAATTGCACCTTAAGCATCCCCCCTACTCAGTTCGGAGGGTATGGAAGGCTCTTCCTTGCGGACATACTCCCTAAAACCTGTCCGTGGTGACAGAATCAAACCTCTCTGTACTGCCTAATTGCGCTTACGGAATGGGCTGATTAAGCGCTCCCTCTTTGCATTTTGCACCTCTTTGCCGCTCTATGGCGGGCACCTCTCTGTTTGAATGCGCTATCTCCTGCCGTTCGTTGTAAGCTCACGGCAGGGGCTCGATGTTTTCAGCTGCTTGTTTGTCCTCTGTTTGAAATGCTCTAGGAACTTAGTCTACACACTTCTCTGGTCTCATCCGTACTGCACAAGATGCGATGTTCTGCGTCCTCTCGAGTAGATGTTCTACCTCTTCTGGCGTTCTTAGTCGTTGCCTTCGGAATCTCAATCCTCTGTTTAATCCTCTCGCAGGGTTTGGTTGCCAGATCCCTGGGCGCGTGGCTACTAACGTTCAACGAATCCTCTTCGCTACGGACGCCCCTAGCGTCGTGGAATGGGCCCTGCACTTGATCCGTGCCATGGACCTGGAGTCCTGCGGCCGGGTCGCCTTCGCTTGATCTTCTTTACGGTACTTGACACAGCGTTGCACCATCGGGGATGAGGATGAAGGATGATAACCCGATGATGCAATATTGCATCATCTCCGACTTGCACTACGCAGTAGTGTACTGCGCATGTGTGCTGCTGCCGTCAGCATGTACTGGTGTAGTACACGTCTGTTTGGCAGCTGGACACCAACTAATAATAATAATCGAGTTACAGTAGGTGCTGCTGCATATTTATACGTCGAGCAGCACCTCTAGCAAGTCCCGCCTTCATGTCCTAACATGGTGGGCTGGCCAATTAGGCAGCAAGGAATGCACATTACCCGCGAAGGCGAGTGCTCCTGCTCTCCTGATACTTACAATTTTTGAAAGTGGAGAAAGTTGCTTAAAAAGCTTTAGTTAAACTATAAATATCTTTTAGGGATAACACTAACTATTTTCACAGTTTATAGTAATTTTGCTATTCGTACTGTACTGGGCTTCGTTACATTGTTTAAAATATCTGTGTAGCCACATTTTGGGTCACTCCACCAAATTTAATTGTAAAGTATTAGAGAGATTACTGTTTATAAAATGATATTCCCATTTTGGGGGTTATCAATGTCTTATATTATTATATTATATATTTTAGATATTATTGCAAGATTAAATTAAGGGGTTAGTGGTTTAATAAAGTTTTATCTCGCTGAATGGGGATCATGTCAGTTAATTTTTCATTCGCTTAAGTAATTAATCTCAAGTAATTAATAATTGGCTGGGGATTAAATTGCTGTGCTGGCCACAGGTACAGCCAATGGATTGTGTCAAGTGTTTTAGACATTTTATATATTTTCAGGGTTTTAATTTTACCTATTCCACTATTACTAACTGTTTGCTAGATTGGTGCTCATCATTCTCGCGCCTTACCTTACATAAGCAACCAGTTGTGAGAAGTATTCAGTGGATATTGTTGGTGTAGCTGGATAGTTACTGAGATCCGGTATGTGATTTGAGAGCCAAGGAGCAGATAAGCCAAAATTATATTATTTTTATTCAATTGTACGTGAACGTACTAACGCAATAATGATCCTTTTATCTTTGGTAAATTAGTAATAGCAATCTTATTAAATAATTTGATTTGTAAGTGCAACTACGGTGTATAGATTTAATTGCTCTTATATTTGAGATACATTTGCTTCCAAGAGCTTTTATGTTTGCAGAATTTTGCTTTTAAGCTAGTATCATAGACATAAGCCGAAGCCTGTATAGTTGGTATATGTTATACTGACTCAGGTAAATATCTGATATTGTGACTTAACGATTCGTGATCACGACTTGCTAGGTTTAATTAGCTTTAAGTATTATTTTTTGTGCAATTTGTATCAATATCTAACATTAGCCTATTTGAATAGCTATACGAGCCTTAACAGCTTGTAGGTTAGAGTGTATATATTCCTCTTATTTCTGAAACCATCTAATAATTTTGCATATTAGTGGCTAATTTACTTTATGCCTTGATATTGGCAATGAATACCACATACTCAATTGAAAATAGTGGTTCGCTACTGTTAAAACATAGACTGATTACTCGTGCTTTACATCATTTTATGATATTTCTTATTTTAATTTAATTCTACCTTAATTATCTTACCTACTGCCTTACTTTATTGAATTTTAGTTTGGCTTACCGAATACCTACCTTATTTTGAATTGTCCTAAAGGCAAGCTGTCATTGTTTGATTAATAGTTGGTAACTTACTTCACCAATTAATTTGTTAATTAGTTTCATCCAATTAACTTTATACTATTTGATTAATAGTTAGTGACTTACGGCACTAATTAATTTGTTAATTAATTTAATTTAATTTTTTTTAATATTATTAGATTAATGGTTGGAGATTTACTTCGTTGATTAATTTGTTAATTGGGATTCATTGTACTAACTTCTCATTAATCGGTTAATAGTTGGTGATTTACTTCACTAATTACTCTGTCGATTAATTTCATTGGATTTATTTTACACTCATTCACTTCATTAACTAATTTGTTATTTGATTTCACTAAATTAATTCCCTAATTAACTTCAGTGATTCTTTATTTTGATTGAAATACTTAATTGAATATTGGATACTTGATAACTTCAGTATAATTCATTATTGTAATAACCTAGCCTAAGAACTTCAATAGCTGGAAACCTGTTGTTTTACACATTAACTACATTTATCAATAAACGTGGACATTGTTTTAAAATTTTAGTTTTTTTGTTGTCTAATACTTCCTTACTTACTTGCAAATTTATTCATAAATTTATTTATTGTGGAGTAGTACCTAGCACATCATGGGCAGTTTGCAGTTCGACTGGTAGAGAGCTGCTGGCGCCCTTAAGCGAACCTATCTCTCACTGAGCAGCAGGATTTGCACACTCTCCTCAATTGCATCTTCTCATATAACTAATTTCTATTTACTGGTCTTGAACTTGTTTGATATTTTTTATTTTTCATATTATTAAACAGAGATAGAGTGTGTCAGTATGTTCTTAACATCACCTTTATTTTGAACAAGAAAGCTTTTTGTTTCGTCGCTGACGTGCATCAGAGAAACTCTTGTATGCCCCACTTTTTTCGCATGGTTTTCTTACGTTTAGCTCCTTATTTTCCCTTGAGAATGTGCCTCTTGACTTTAAAATTTGTCAGGGTATCTGGAGTTCTGCATCTGAACGTGTGGGAACGAGCTTTTGATATACATGAGGGTTAAAAAGCTTGCAACTTCTTGTTCATTCGATTTAGCAATATAAAATCATTCAGTTGCTTTAGACAATCCCTTAAACAATTACTTAATACCAATGGTTTCTATAACTTGAGTAAGTATTTTGATTCTTTTTTGTTTGATTGTGTGTATGTTTCACTTTACTGCTCTAACATATGTATTTTTACCAACATTATAGGGCTTTGGTTTTAAGGACCTCATGTATTTGTGGCTTTTTATATATTCTTGCTGTGTTCAAGTATTTTTCAATTGTTTGCAGCTTTGTAAATGTATAATCTTATTCTTATATTTTGATTTAACATGCTTAATTAACAGAGTAAAGTATTTCTGGCATTTGAAAGAATATATTTTTGATAATATGGCGTGATAAATAATGGTGCAGTATAAGGTTAATTAAACCATTTTATAGGAAATTCTACATTCCACGTGCCATGAACGTATTTAATATTCCAACACAAACCGTACCTACGCTATCGACATTGAAATTGTGCTGACTAATACTATGGTATTATCTTAACAGATTAGCTGATCGTATCGCGTACGTAAATTAAAGCCAGTAATGTGTTGCGTACACGGATATCTACGTATATATGTGATGTAATGAGTCTCATTGCACCATCACTTCTTACTAGTTTTATATTAAATCTACTTGATTGATTTAGCTTTCTTCGTATAATTTTAGCTAAAGCAATATACCCGCATATTATAATAATTAAACATGAAATTTGGGCTTAAACACGACAATGAAAAGACTAATTTATGATGAGTAATTATTTAGTAAATCTTAAAGTCGTGAAAGAGGGGTCTTCTTGTTTAGACGATACCTGAAAATACCCAAAACAAAATTTGAATAATTAATAAATCTGTAGCAGTACAACTCCTAAGCGGTATATACAGAGTATGAGGGATATTTTCTTATTATATATTTCTATTAATACTGTACGCCCATTTGTATAAAATTTAATTGGCAGAATAGCTATTTATTCAGCGGAAAATTAACTAGATATTCTCTGTCTTCGACGAAAATTGAGAATTTTATTTTTCTTCATTACCGAGCGCATACTAAGAGAATAATGCTGTGGGAGGATGACTTTGTACACGATATAATAGAAATAATTGGCGGTATTATTAGTACGACCTTCTCATTTTAAGCTATTCTCGTAATTCTAAAACTTCCTGTGGCCGACGTACGATAAATAAATTTTTTAATATATTCGAACAGTTTTCTCGTGATAAAATTGTGGATAAAACTTTGTTTTAGTGCATTTTGCCGAAGGTTCCAATCTCCTACATAATTTTCTCGTATATTTACACTCTTATCTGGACAGCTTATTTTAAGTGATCTCAAAAATTTAAAATACAAAGTTTTATTCATGTACGTTCAGGACATTTATGAGAGCAAATAAATGAACAGCTGTTAATCAATACACATATTTTAAAATTGATTTATTGATTCGTCACTTACTAGGAAAAATGAGAAAACCCGATTCATCACAGAGAACCGCATGAGATAATGTCTAGGTCTAATGCATTAGTTTTATGACAGTTTTTCTATATTTCTCCGCAATCAAATCTTGTATATTCGCAATTAGCTACAAGCAAACTATCCAAAAAATAATTATTATACAGGAGCAATACTTACTTTGGCGATGTTAATTTACTTGTTGTAATAACAAATCCTGATAGTACATGAACAATCTTAAAATTTATTAGCGTTTATTAAAATCTCTTAATAAAATATTTTTGTAATGATTTAATTATTCGCCAAAACCCTGTAAAATCCTTAGTTCAGTTTATGATCATAATTTGCAGGTATCTGACATACATTGCCCTTTTAATTGCGTTATGGAGAAATTGTAATGGTATATTAACTAATAATAAATATGTTTTATCCCAAATCCTTTATTATCTGTTTTTTGATCTAGAATTCAAAATAATAAATTGTTCTTAAGCATTTGCATATTATAATCATCATATAATCATTCGTAATTTGAAAGTATAGGACTTATATTTTCCCTTTTAATTGTGTTAAGGATAAATGCTATCTTAAATAATAATTAATATATTTCATGTCAGATCCCTTATTCTCCGTTGCCTTTTATCTATGAATCAAAACAACAACTTGTTTTGGCAAATTTATACACTATAATGGTCATATACTTATTAAAATTTGTGAGTATATGACATATGTTTTCCTTTTTAGTTGTGTTAAGGAAAAATGGCAATGAAATTTAAACTAGAAATTGATATTTGTCGTGCCAGATCCCTAGGCTGCGTTCCATTATATCTAACAAATTACTCTGACGCATTGCACACTATAATCATAATATAATCATTCGTAATTTGAAAGTATATGACATATATTTTCTCTTTTAATTGTGTTAAGGAGAATGACAATGGAATCCTAACTAAAAATTAAAATTTGTCGTACCAGATCCGTTATTCTCCGTTTCCTTACATGTTTAAATCAAAACAACAAATTGTTCTGACGCATTTACACACTATAATCATCATATAATCATTCGTAATTGGAAAGCGTATGATATATATTTTATCTTTTAATTTAAGTAAGAAATGCTAACATAATTATATCTGATAATTAATTTCTTTGTGTGATCTCTTATTCGGAAGTTCAACATTTTAATATTGAGTGTAGTTCTCGAAACTGTAATTTAATGATAATAGCGCACTTTACTCTAATAGGATTTGCTAATACATATGCAACATAAATATACAATAATTCAATGATATAAGCATAGTTTAAAAAAAACTGTATATTAAAAAATAGCCCGAAATAAGCAATCCGACAAAGTTTCATTCAAACATTTATAGAACAGGGAAATCATGGTCATTTTGTAATTGATTATTTAAATATGTGGATCATTTAGATTGTAAACAAGACAAATGCTGAAAACTCAGAGTCAAATTTATTCAGGCTCAGACGTTAATCATCGTAACTTACAAAATAAACAGTTTGCTGAAATCGTAACTTTTTAACAAAAAAAAATGGAAATCATAGAAGCGCATCTGCCTCACTATGTAAAAACTTACAAGTAGTCGATAAGAGACGGATATAGAAATTTATTTCAGGAAAAGAGGCGCAAATAAACAATTAAATTAGATCAGCAAGAAATTAAATTAATATGGGAAATATTATTTAGCACAAATATGGGGGTTAGAGGGAGCGGGTCCCCTGTCTCTGGATGCGTCAATATATGCTTTATAAAATGAAATAGGCCCACTGCTGTCATTGTCGATTGCATTGTTTCAAACGAGTTTTACGTGGCTTGATTTGCATATAAACTCTACTTCAAATAACTAAGTCCCTTGAATATTTTGCGGTTTCAAGTGTAAGCCTTTGCTTTGAACTAAATACAATCCATTTTGATTCAGATTCTTGTCATCCAGTCAACTATTCAATTAATATTGAATTAATAGTAAAAACGTTATTGAATTTCACAAGAATATCAATTTCAATTTAAGGAACTCTGGTAAATAGCCAATGTTTAAATTACCATTGCAAACAATGAAAAGCGATTTTTATGGCAGTGGCACACACACTAGCGGTGCGTGTGCGAAGATGTTGATTGACACGGTTCTTAAACAGTTGTGCTGGGAGTGAGTTTCACAGTGATGCAGTGCGCCAGGCAAAGGAGTCTTTGTAAAACCACGTTCTAGTTGTTTTCAGTAGACATTTCAAATAAATCCTTTGTCTGATTTAATCATATACAAAACTTAACGAAACATAAAATCGTTCCAAACAATAGAAGATAATTCGGATGTAGAGGCGAGGTACCGGCCGCCACTGCAATTCAGAAACTCATAAGGTTGTCAGTGTTGTTATCAGCGATGAATATACATATATCACCAAAATTCTTGGACCCTTTTTATTTAAGGAACTAAAAAAGTATGGCAAAGAAAAATTAGTTGTGACTAAAAATTTGTAGATTTTGAAGTTATACAAATCACGTATACAGGGTATAAAAATTAATAAAATAGTTGCAAAAATTTTATTTTTTTTACAAAACAAAAATTAAATGTAAAGCAAGAAAGTTAGTAGCAGTTTTAATAATGGGTATCTTTCTCCTCTCTGCCACAAAAAGTTCACACGCCTGCATGTGGAAACAATGAGGCTATTAATGGGTTCTTGCGGGATAATATTCCACTACTCTTCAGCTGCAATTCGTAGGTCCTAAAGAGTTAAAGGTGGATTATACCAATTATAAGTTCGCCTAGGAACATAATCCCATACCCTTTCGATCGAATTCATATCGGGAGAGTTCACCGGCCACTCCAGTCTA
>MU185453.1:38882-51619 GCA_016904865.1 Pissodes strobi | reverse complement strand
GGCAATGCAAAAGTGCAATTAGATTTGAAATCCGTTTTTAAATAAGCCAAGGAAAAAATAAAACGATTTTTCAAAATTTCGTAAATACTCGGAATTTTGAAACTTTCTAAACGGCATATTGTTAGACACCTAAATGCGCAATTTTGCCGTAATTTGCCTCTTACGGTTTTCGAGTTCCCCATATATAGACACGAATTCGCGCCACCCTGTACAGGCTTCTTACGTTCCATGTACCTATTCTGGTACCTGTTTTCTGTTTTATATCATGTTTCTTCGTTGAGATTCTTCGCACCCTTTGGCTATCTAATGCCTGCCACTGGCTAAGGGCCACATTTGTATTTTGTCTTGCCATAATTGTTGTATCGTGACAGGTAATTGAGCAGTAGTTTTTCCTTGCTTTCTGTGCCGCAATGGGCCGGTGGGGCATTGTGCTTCGCCCATAGATGTCCGGTAACAAGCCTTTAAATAATTCAACTTCAGTAGTCTTATCCCAGTACTGACAGCACCGTTGCCTATTGTCAGCTAGTTTTGGTCCGCCCCGGGTATTTTATTTCCCCGATACCCACCATATCTGATGAGCATGCCCCTATCCGCCACCTGGGAAAGCGCCCGATGGAGAACTGAAAACCCCACACGGAATGAACGCAGCAGATATATATTAGTATTGAAAATACAGTGGCGTAGCTAGAAATGTGGGCGCCAGGGGGCAAGCCTATCCGCTGGCGCCTAAAACAAACCTATATGTTGTGTATATACGTAAATTAATCCAATAAATAATACATCATAATATTAAACGTTTATTTTTGAAGTGAAACTTCTTTACGCGCGCCGGGAGTAAAATTGGAAGGTCGCGATCCCGACACACGGCGGGCGAGCGCAACACACGGCGGGCGAGCTGGCAGGGAACGGAAAACGGTCACGGACGTTTATTGTGATATCTTTGTTAGTTTACAAGATAAAAATACGGGATTTGCTCTTTTACCTTGTCGAGACATAAGCGAAACTTTTATGAAGAATAGTTTTTTTTTTCATTTAGGCCTTTCCTTTTTGTTAATTGAGTGATACCTATATTTAAAAAAAACTACTTTTTAACCAAATCCGGATATGTATAAGGCTAGGGCGTTAAATTATTGTGATATCTTTATTAGTTTACAAGATAAAAATATGGGGTTTGCTCTATTACCTTGTCAAGACATAAGCGAAACTTTTATGAAGAATAGATTTTTTTTTCATTTAGGCCTTCCCTTTTTGTTAATTGAGTGATCTATTTAAAAAAAACTACTTTTTAACCAAATCCGAAGCTAGGGCGTTTAAGTTTAAGAAGTTTCACTTCTGATATGACACATAGTGCAAACGCTTTTTTTTATTTACAGGAATATGAATATAAAATATATAAAAGGCAACCAACCAACAGGTACATTACAAATTTAAATATAAACGTAAACTACAAATCTATAACCTTAATTAATTAATTAAACATTTGTCTTTCTTCGTTTTTAAATCGACGTAAATTGATCGATTATTTGATCAAAATTAATTTTTTGGACAAACTCTATTTATTTAGACTTGTCTGGCTAATGGTACTTCCTAAATACGAAACTCTAAAAAACACATACTTTTTTACGACAGAAATTTTCGGAATATTTGTCTTTGAAATCGCATGCCGCCTTACGCAGCGTTTTTACAAATTTGCATGTACCAAATGCCGCCGCGCCGGGATATATCTTTTTATTCCACGTAGAATAAATAATAAATACCTGACACAAAATGTAAAAAGTTTAATATATATTTCGGTCTTTGATTGTATTATAATTTAATTAATTTAAAAACTCAGTTAAGCTCATGAGCATTGTTAGCATTAGCATATTTATAAATTCGGAGCGGCGCCTAATTTCTCATGGCGCCGTGGGGCCTTGCCCCCCCTGGCCCACCCGGTAGCTACGCCACTGTGAAAATACCATAACTAATGTCACCTTCCGTAAAAAAAAAATATTCTTCATTATTGCTTTTACGATTTTTGTGAATGCTACACTGTGCGACGCGACGCCTGGTATATACGAGTATAGACATCGATATATAAATACCCAACCATTGAAATAAATATAGTAATAGAAAAATCACAATTATTACAGCAATACCTAACAGAAAGGAAACATATATACACTGAAAGAAAGAATTATTTGATACAAAAATATGAGTTTATTCAAGCAAATATTTGTTTGATAACGGACAAACAAATACTTGTTTGTACAAAAATAATATTTATTTGATTTACTTTTCTTTTACGATTTTCTTTGTTCGAAATTAATATTTATTCCGAACAAACAATATGATTTTATAATTGTTGTTCACATCAAACATAAAACACTTTAAAACAAATAAATTTATTTTGATTCAAATAAGAGAAATTATTTCGTGCAAATACCCGAAACATTGGTTTAAATACCCGACCCATTTAAATTAAATCAAAAAGCTTTTCGAAAAAATGTAATATATATTTTTTTCTAAAAGCTTGATTGAAACCTGAAGTATATTTGTTCCAAAAGCTTTGTGTTTTAATTTAAATAGGTTAGTTATTTAAACCAATGTTTTGGGTATTTGTACGAAATAATTTCTCTTACTTGAATCAAATCATTTTTATTTGTTCAAATGTTATTTTTATTTGAAATAACAATTTGATTTTTTGATTCAAATATGCAAATTATTTAGTTATCGAAGTCATGCATTTGTAATAAATAAGTGTTTATTTACTTTTAATAATTGTATTTATTTAGCTCCTCAATGTTTACTGTTTGTGTTGGTGATGACTTAAATAATAAATACATTATGGCTGTTGTAAATATGTTATGTATTGACATTCAGTTAGATGAGTGATTAGACGTCGGTTTTATTAGCAAATAAAAAAAAGCCACGACAAACATGTAGCTTTTTAAAAAATAAATAGAAACACTGTTAATATTCTTAAGACGCATTTAGGTTTCAGGTTTTGGCTGAAATAAACTGGTAAAGATTCCAAAATCCGAACCCTATCTAATCCACCGATTTGTAAAAGACATCTAAGAATACTCAACTTTTAATTACCAAATTCATGACAGGAATAGTTGTACACAGTAAATAAAAAAAAATTGAAGAGGGCTATCCAAGAAACATTTTTATTCAAAGTTATTAAAAATAAAGAAAAAAACGAATGCCCCAAAATGTAAATAAAAAATATAATTAGATAATTTTGAAAGTTAAGTAATTTTTATAAGGAAAAACTATTATTATAAACTAAAAACACATATTATGAAATAAGATTTTCTACTTATTCATTTTAACGGTAACTCATTACTTTTTATAAAAAATGCTGAAATTCTAAAAATTTTATCATCATTTTACAAACATTCTAATTAAACGAATAGGACATACAACTACCTCTCCAGATCCAGTATAATGAGCATTGAAGGGAAATGGTACTCGTTATTAGTAACGAGATATAAATCGATTTCCATCAGGCCACGTAAAACTTGGATACGGTAAATATTTTGATCTAAAAATAAAACAATAATAACTAAAACAAAAAATAATAGAAACAAAACAATTGTGACTGTTGTTCATGATGCTATTTGAACAGCCTGATATATTGTTTAAAAGTATATCTTATTTATTTAACTAAAATAATTATTTTTTTATATATATATAAATTATACTATTTCGGTAAAATTTAATATACCATTAGATTTTATTGAAATAAAAAACAATTTGTTTCAAAACTAAATTTTCATGGATCAACCATTTATTTATTCAGACTGGATAAATAGAGCTTTGAAATACCTATTAATTTATATTAAATTATGTAGGTACAAGAACGGAATGGACGCCATTGAACTTGTACAACGTAATAAGCAAAAAATGCTCAATCAAGATCGCACGCCAAAATGCCTAGGCGTACTGTTACACTATTGCAGGCGTATATTGCGTGAATTCATCTGCATTGCTAGCTAGTAACAGCAGAAAATAATTTTTAGGTACTGAGTAAAACTCACGCCAATTTGAATATGAGAGAACGCCTCTTTTTTACAACCTATTAATTATGTACCTAGCTAAGTAATATAATAAAAATCGAACTTACCTTAAAATGAGGGCACAAATGACCCAAGCCCTACTTAATTAATGTATTTTCCTTTACAAATATTTTTTAAAAAGTGGAAATTTTGGGCGGATACACTCTATAAAATCTCTATAGGACAACAGCAGAAATTAAACTGAGGGCGCAAGACGAGGACTGGAGGAGCGGGAGCGTAGAGCGCCCGCGAAACAACTAACGGATTGTAGGAGACTCGGATGAAGCTGTAATATTTGATCCAATGTTCACAATCCTTAATTTAAAACAACCCTTATTTGATTCAAATAATGTAGAGGTTTCGTATCTTTAAAGCTTGAAGCGATTAAATATGTGTTTAACAAAGCAAATAAATAACCCCAAAAAAAAACAAACACACCCAATTATTTGAATTGATCAAATTTCATAAAACCGGAATAATTTTTATTTAAAGCAAATAAAAAAAAACAAAGAAATGTTTATTAAGATTTTTTTCCGATTTTTATCAGTGTAGAACCGAAAGACGACAAGATAGAAAATCTAGCTAATTATCGACCAATAGCTTCTTTGCAGACAGAAAATAACATCAGCAATATGCAAGAAAACACAAAACACCTCCAAATTATTCCACACTGTTAAATTTATGTCAGCATATTTTATAATTAGGTATTGTTTTAACTGTAATCATAAAATCGTAAGGTTGGTTTCATCTATAGCTTGCACTGTCCGATTCAGAATCAAAGCTTTTGCCATTCTTAACAAATAGAGCTTGGTGAAATTCTACATATTTATTGTTTTGTTAGATATCCATTTAAGTATCGACTAATTCTAAGTAATATTTATTTTATTTTAAAACTGTCTAAATACAATTATTGAGGTGATTGTGTGAAGTAACAAAATAGCCGCTTATGCCACAAGGCTCCCAAAATTGAGCTAAACCCAACTGTAGTTAATCTTAGTGAGTCCATGTTTCGAACACCCTATGAGATAAAGGAACTAAACCATCTATTTTTACGGACGTTTTAGGATTCGTCGGGGTTAGAGATAGAAATAGCCAACAAAGTCAGCGCTTTGGCAAACCCCTATTTTGAGATTTATAGTAATCGAAACACTCTAGGGCTGGGCCAAATATATTTGAGTATATGGCTGTATTCGTCATATCGATTTGTCGACATATTAATTTATAATTTAAGCTTTCTGGGACGAGCACACCTTGATATTATACATTGTTAATCGTGTTTGATTAATTTTACCGACAATTGTGTCTCTGTAAGATTATTATCTCCAGGCTCCAGGTATTAAATTTTAATCCAGATCACAATAGTGCTTGGTTAGTGGGACTTGGAACGAAAACTCTTGAAACATACGCAAATTCCGGAAATGAGTTTAATTTGTGGATGGCTTCGAATGTTGCAGCATCAGTCGATAAATTTATGCACCTTCGGAAGAATAAAACTGCAAGTCAATCGAAATGAACAATTCTGTGTTTAAAGCACTTTATCTCGAACGCGGTTTATGTGCTTTCTAGCGTTTTCAGAATTTAAAATTAGAATCAATATTTCACTATTATTCCCATTTTTATTGCGCCTGCCTTAAAGCCCAATCTAATATGCCGTGTTATTTTTCTGCAATCTATTGAAGCCTTCAATTTTCAGAAAACATCTTGATCAACTCTGTGAGGCACATCAAAAACCATCTATTTTTTGTAAATATACAGGGTGTCCGGGAATACCATTCGAATAATTTCAAGAGTGATTCTACACAAGAACACATGCATTTTTTTCACATAGACCTGGGTCCGGAAATGCATAGTTTTCAAGATACAGAGTGTCAAATTTAAAAAAAAAATTAATATTAACATTTTAAAATTATCCTTTTACTGATTGTGTTGAAATTTTGTAGTACAGTATATAATAAATAACCATATTTTTAATGCAATAGAGCTAAATGAGCCACTTAAGGCTCATCAACCGAGGCTTGGATTGAAAAAAAAAATAACGGCTGCAATAATTTATTATCACAATTTCTATGAACAGAATAAACCATTGATTTACCCAAAAACGAAAAAGAAATAGTTACCCACCGTCTTTTGATGTAGAATTTGTTGCCCTAAAGGTATGTAATAAACTGGTTTTTAATTTTTGTTTCGAAAACGAAGCAAGATAAGAAAACAATTCAAGAAACAAAAATGCTGTATTTTTAGTAGCTTGATATGAAAAAAAATATAAAATGTTAAAAAAGTCGGGGGCGCACATTTTTTTTGTCTATAATATTCGTTATCAAACCCCGCGGGACGCCACTGGTCTTCGTATGTTTAATCTAATTAAAGCCAAATGAGCCCTTTAATATTATAGGCAACACTACCAAATATCAACAAAATCGGTCAGAGGATATATAAGATATTAATATAAAATCATTTTTTTTTTTATTTTGACATCTATCTTGGAAATTATGCATTTTCGGACCCAGGTTCATACAAAAAAAATCATGTTCTCTTATGTAGAATCATCCCTGAAATTATTCGAACGATATTTCCGAACACCCTGTATGTTCAATATGCTACGCTAATTTCGTATTAAAGTTATGAATATTGGAACAGCAATTAAAAATTAATTTGTCTAAGTTCTGAAATATTATATTGTATGTCAAATTTAAACTTGCAAACATTGTCAAAAATTTCCGATAAATATGGATTGTTTAGTAAAGTTAATAGTGAAATGTAAACGAAGTACATTATAGGACGATACACCTACACACGGTATGTCAGCGAGCATACATATTCTGTTTTCTACGTCACAAACTTTTAGATATGCCATTTAAATATCACAGGATGAGGATTATAATTATATATTTGCGATTATTACTTTATTTGGCGGACAAAATAATATATTATGGGTAAAAAAATCATATTTGTTTTAAAGGATCATTGGGGTTTCAAATTCGTGGGCGGCATAAAGTAGGTGACTACCATCATAGGTAAAAAACGAGGGGCGGCTCACTGGCCAAAATTTGTCCATCGATTTCGGAAATCGCAGGGATTTCGAGAATTTTTATGGGATTTCTGGATTTCGAAAGGATTTCCGATATGATTTCGGGATTTCGATAGGATTTCAGATAGGATTTCGAGATTTCGAATGGATTTCCGATGGATTTCGCGATTACCAAATGATTTGGAAAGGATTTCCCGGGATAAAGAAAATTTACAGCTACTTCGGGAGTGAGTCGCTTTGCGTAAAAGCAAAGAGACAAAGAAAGTACACAATAAAATGCACTTTCTAAGTTGGCCTTCTGATTTATTCTGCAAAAAATCGCATTAATTCGGTTTTTGTTTCTTTTGGCCACCAAAAATAAAACACAGACATATTTAACTTAGTTATTCTTGGGTTATGATTTATAGCGAGGTTTATAGACATATTTAAAATTTATTTATTGTTTTTTTTAATCTTTATTTTTTTGCAAAATCTTTTTATCTCAAACCATATCAAGTAAATAGGTCCATAAAAAATATATCCTTTCGTCATCATCTTTAGGCCAATTGTATTGATTTAAGTTAAGCGTTAAAAACTTTACAACACAAGTTGTCTCATTTATCTCAAGCACTCGTCCAATGTACCATGGGTCATAGATAACTGCATAGTAGTGTTCAATTTTACTTTAAACTTTATTTTCTTTTGAAACATCAAAATTACATTCTGTAGCATCTGAGAAGCTTTCTTCTTCAAATTCACTTTCAACGGGAATTTCAGTTTCTGTATCTGTTTCACTCTCGGAATTACCCTTGGAATTACCTTTTTGAAAAACTTCTTTTCTATTTTTCTTGAATACAGAACACAAAGGCTTTTCAAGTTTTCCCCCCATAGTTTTACATCTTAATAATCGGTCATTTGATAGGCGGCCTGTTTTCGTTAATAACCACGTTTAGATACTTTTTTACAATAACGTTATCTTTAACATTTAATTTTAAAAGAGATGAATCAGTTGTAACAGTTTCTGATTTGTATTTTTTACTATGATTTTAATGAATATCCTTAAATATTTTATGTCGCTTTCTATTTCCGGCTCATCTTGAGAATTTAAAAACTGTGTTCGGACATTATATCTGGATCAATACTAGGTTCTTCAATTTAAAATTCTAATATCTCTGGAATGGAGTGGATTGTATGGCATTTTTACTAAATTTTCCAGAAGCATGTATCTCTAGCTTTTTGGCATCAGCAATTGCATTTATTTGTGCGTCATCTATAGTACTTCTTAAAACATTTATCCCTGAAATTCTGTTGTATTTGTCCCTAGCTTTTTGTTTTCTTCTCTAGGAAATATAAATTTGGAAATATAGTATGTCGTCTTTGGATCAAATTCAGTAGGTCAAAATTTCCCATGGTTGCAAAACATGCTTGCCATGGAACGAGTTCATCGAAAAAAGGTTTCACAGGTTGGCTACTACACAGCCAAGGTAAAAATAACTCTGGACAGTCTCTACATTTTTCAATTAATACCAACAATGAATGTGCATTTAGTTCGATGCAAACATATGTTTGTAGTGTTATCTAGCTTTTGGAAAGTGGAAGATTATGGTGATTTTTAACCCATGCTCTCCATAGCCTAAGAAACAGCACATAATGCCAAATTTTATAAATTCTTTCAATAACACAAGCTTTTATCCAGAAATGAGTCCAAAATATATCTAACTATTTTAAGTAACTGTGCCGAGAACTGTGCAGTCCATTGTGTTACTTCTACATCACCTACACGCTTTATTGTAGGTAAAACTATCGCCGATCTTCAAAAATTCGTAGATTTTGGGATGCTCATCACGAATCTGCAGTCAATTCGATCGGGCGACGTTTCGTTTTCAAGGTATTCATCTTCAGAGTTAAAAACAATATTTTCACGATTAATATGACATTCTGGTCGATTGTGGAACTCTCTACTACAAATATGAAGTCAATTTGATTGGGCGACGCGCGACGTTCCGTTCTCGAGATATTCATCCTCAAAGTTCAAAACCGTTTTGTCACGGTTTTCCTTTTTTTTTAACCAACACATTTGAATCACTTTTTATACGTTTAAATAATTGATAAAGTGCTTAAAGTGTGTTGGGTTTTAATTAAGAGAAGAGAAAATTAGGGGGAAAATGGTTTTTAAATTTGAGGATGAATATCTCGAGAACGAAACGTTACCCGATCGAACTGACTTCAGATTCGTGATGAGCATCCCAAAATCTACTAAGATGCCAAATTTCGACAAGATCGGCGATAATTTCAGTAGCTGGAAAATTTAAGATCTACCTATTTTTCCAGAAAAACCAACAAGGTAACATTGGATTCATGATCTACGACCCAAAAATAGCGAACATGCAAAAAATATCCGAAAAAACTGTCCACACGCTAATACCAATACTTGTAACAACAAAAAATTAAGAAATCATTTTTATATTATCAGAAGACAAAAAGCAAAAAATGTTGTTCAAGAATTTCAACGCGATACCACTATGGATTTCGAGAAATCCATTTGGATTTCGAATAGGATTTCGTGATGTCAAAAGGATTTCGAATGTGATTTCGAGATTTCGAAAGGATTTCGGATAGGATTTTGGGATTTCGAATCGATTTCCAATGGATTCCACGATTTCGGATGGATTTCGAAATGATTTCGAAAGGATTTCGCGAGATTTCGGGGGAAAATGTACAGCGATTTCGGGAGTGAGCCGCGTAGGGTTGCCAACTCCAAGATTTTTTAAATCGGGATGTTGCATATAAAAAATCGGGACATTCCTAATAAAATCGGGACCTAAATTAAAGAGTTGAAAGTTTGCTGTGCACAACATCAGTTTTGAATCCCGGGACGATCTTTTTATGAGAATATAGTCAAGAATAAATTTTATTCGAATTTGAAAGAAAAACACTTTTAGGCACAATAGGACATAGTAAAAAAAATAAATAACCGATGAGAAAAAACTAAAAGGCTACTTCATGTAAATTCTAGTTCTGTGTAGATAACATATTACAAAGGAAATTTATTCCTATGCAATGTCATAAATAGTCAAGTCAAAGTCAAAAGTACTTTTTAATGTCAAATAAAATTTACATTTTGTAGACAAAGCAGACTATATCTAACTAAAACACAATATTGCCATAAAACTAAGGTAGTAGGTATTAATGAAAATAAAAAATATAAAAAAACACTATATAGTTATAAGTAAATAAAACAAAGGTCAAGCAAAGACGAGAAACACATTAAGCACAAGAGTTATACAAACAACAGCAGGAGAAACACAAGTGTCAGACACTAGACCGTTATTTGGTCATTTAAAAAATATGCCACTCTATAATATGCTTTTTCTACTAGAAGGGCCTTTAGCATACCTCTAAACAGCTTTATGTTTTTTGCATTTCTGATAACGAGTGGGAGATGGTTAAATATTTTTCTTCCCTCGTAGATAATTGAACCCCTCACAAGAGAACTAGTAGGAATCGGCAAATGAAGGTTATGGCACTGCCTAGTATTGCGCTGACGAACAGGATCCTGGCCATTTCTAGGGTGTTTATAGACAAGAGATGCAGTCTCCAGGATGAAGAGAGAGAAAAGTGTAAGAATTCCCTGCCAAACAAAAAGCGGTCTGCATGAATCCCCACGACCCGCCCCGACAATAGCGCGAACCGCCTTCTTCTGAAGAAGGAAAATTACATCAAGCAAATTCTGGCAGGCAACATCCCAAAAGGGAATGCCATACCGAAACTGTCTTTCAAAAAGCGCAAAATAGACCGATCGTGCCACCAAAAGATCAAGTTCCATGTCAGTTGTTTTTATGGCAAAGCATGCCGATGATAGTTTACGGCCTAAAGCCATGATATGAGGCTCAAAATGTAAACTGGAGTCTATCCGAACTCCCAGAAACTTATTTACTTCTGTTGCTTGCAGCTCTTCAACTCTTAGCTGCACCCCACGTACATCACCCCTAAAGCAAACAATATTCGTCTTAGCTACATTAAACGCAAGCAGGTTTGCATCACACCAGGTCTTAACCAAAAACAGGTCTTCAGACATTTGATCCCTCAGATGATCAGGGTCCATGCATGTCATACGATTGCGATGTCATCTGCAAAAAAAGTAAATTTCCCCGAAATGTTGACTAAAGAGAGGTCATTTATATATATAAGAAATAACAGTGGACTGATCCTTGCGGAACCCCATGCACTTGACACATCCAATGACGACCACCTGGCTCCAGAAAGCACCACCGACTGCCTGCGACCCACAAGGTAAGAAGTTAGCCACTTTAGAGCCACACCCCTAAATACATAGCGTTCGAGTTTAGCCATCAGTATTCCGTGATCAACACAATCAAAAGCTTTTGAAAGATCACAGAACACCGCTGACGTCGCCCCACCCGCATTAAGAGACTGATAAACGCATTCCAGAAAGGAAAATAAGGCATCATGGGTCCCCTTAGAATTTAGGAAACCAAATTGGTTAGAGGTAATTACATTGTGAAGTTGGAGAAAAGCCAGCATTTTCTTAATAATTTTCTCAAATATTTTGGAAAGCGTAGGCAGAAGAGATATCGGGCGAAAGTTTGAGGGCAGGTCAAGTTACCCCCCCTTATGCAAGGGAATCACAAGAGCATCCCTTAGCCTTGCCGGGAACTCACCTCTGTTCTAATTGTGGTTAATGGCAAAAGAGAGGGCATTGAGTGCAACATCAGGAAGACGCAGGAGTACCTCCGCAGATATTTCATCGTCCCCTATAGCCCTTTTGTTCTTAATAGCTCTTAATGCCTCCTTGACTTCATTTAAATCAGTGGGAAAGAAAGAGAATAAATCCTGAAGAGAAAAAATCACGGAAAAAGAGGAGAGGGCCACAAGCAGGCGGCAAGTCTCCCTGAAGGTTGGACGCGATGTACATTTTGTTTTGTAATAATTAAGAACTAACAACTAAAAAATATATTCTATTGCGTTATTTTAAAGGAGGCAGCTAGCGAGTGCTTGTAAAATTCTCTACAAGTTTGTGTAAAATTAACTTTTGTTTGTCCTCAAGTTTCTTCTTAAATAAGTAGTGAATATAAAACGTGTGTATATCTTGTATCTGTCGTTTTTGCGGGCAAATTTGATTCTCGATTGAAAATCGGGACATTTGGCGTCCCGCCATAGGTCTTGGCGGGACGTAATAAAATGGCCCCAAAAATCGGGACGTCCCGCGAAAATCGGGACGGTTGGCAACCCTAGAGCCGCCCCTCGGTAAAAAAACATAGATTTGAATTAAAAAACAGTAGTATACAGTACATATATATGAGAAAAATGAAGAAAAATTTATTTATGTTATATTTTTGAAGTGAATACGTCTTTGGCTTCACGAGAGGAGTTGGTAAAGAGTGATTAAATTTTTATCAACTAACCGAAAGTTGATTGGACGACTAACCCAAACTCATCAAATCTATTAAAATTGAGTATAACCTATCGGAAGAGGCTCAGAGAAGTAAAATAAGTTGAGACTAAGTGAAACTAACCGAAAGTTGATTAGACGACTAACATAAACTAACCAAATGTATTAATATTGATTATAACGTATCGGAACCGGCTCAAATAAGTAAACTAAATTGAGACTAAGACTAAGTGAAACTAACCGAAAGTTGATTAGACGACTAACCTAAACTAAC
>MU185453.1:12071-38872 GCA_016904865.1 Pissodes strobi | reverse complement strand
TAAGTGAAACTAACCGAAAGTTGATTAGACGACTAACCTAAACTAACCAAATCTATTGAAATTGATCATAACGTATCGGAAACGGCTCAAATAAGCAAAATAAGTTGAGAAACTAATCGAAAGTTAATTAGACGACTAAATTAAACTAACCAAATCTATTAAAATTGATTATAACGTATCGGAACCGGCTCAAATAAGTAACATAAGTTGAGACTAAGTGAAACTAACCGAAAGGTGATTAGACGACTAACCAAAACCAACCTAATCTATTAAAATTAATTATAAGGTATCGGAACCGGCTGAAATAAGTAAAATAAGTTGAGACTAAGCGAAACTAGCCACGTTAGATTGGGGATTGAGAGACAAATCGATTGCAAATGTTTTTGAAGTGAATACTTCTTTGTAGAGTAATTTTTCAAGCCTGCGTCACGGCACGGTTTACGAAATTTTCGTCTTGCAAGAGAGATAAAATATATGATTCTCTCAAACTCTTTCTTTCTTATGGAATCGATAAAGAAGTATTCCCTTCCATCACGTATGCTGTACTATTCGCGACTTTTTTTAAACCAATTTTGAAATAAATTATACTTTATGCATTACTGCTAAACATAGAATGATATTCACATTATATCACATTGAGATGAAAAAAAAACCCTCGACCTTATATCTATATAAATATCCTTTTTTCTATACTTTATAACAATTTTCTCAAACCCTTTAGAGAAAACAGTAAATAATGAAAATATTTTGATTTTGTTTAGTTTAAAAAAATGAGGTAAAAAAGAACAAAACACATAAAAATTATTATTTTATTTTAATTTTTTTTACTTTCCAATCGTTTTTTAAAGTTTTTAAAACTAATTTTGCGATTCAAATCTCGTAGTCTGATATATGTCCTTCGCTCGCTACGGGGGCTCAAGAAAAGGAAACTAACCAGGTGCTAACTCAAACTAACCCAAGACATACCCAAAATCAAGAAAAAAACTGTTTAGAAACATAATCTTGAAAATATAAAAAAAGCAACGGGGTTTGAACCCGGGCCGTCCAGGTGAGACCCAGTTATCTAAACCTCTACACCACGAGAGCTCTTGACAGAAGTCGATTGCATCACGAAGACATATTGTAATACGAGATGGATCGACCAATAGGAGAGGTCGATTTTTACATAGTGCATTATTTTAGGTAAAGGATCTTAAAATGCTCCTGATGCTATGCTGGTTAACCGCTCAGGCCTCGTGCCACGTTTTACCCCGTCTGGTCTAAATCTGGCGTCTCGCCTTTGTAAGCGCTACATCAAAAGTGCCGACTGAGAGTGGACCTTGTAGCCTCTTGTTAATGTTCGGTGGCGCAACGAACCATTTTTCACTATAATGTTTAACAAAGTCCTACTGCCATAATTTGAACAATTTATTAAAAAGTATCAGTGTCTTTACAACAACAAATGTTTAGTCAATGAAAAACGCTCAAAAAAGTTAAGAAAGTGCTTACATAGCTGGTTTATGTTTAGGTTGAAGGAAATCTCAGCTTCCTTGGACCGGTTGCGGATATTAACATATCAACTAATACTAAATATTATAAAATTCCCTACATACCCAATCTGTCTGAAGCCATATCAAAAAAACTAAAAACCACAAATACTCAGATTGCTATTACCAAAACAGCACGTCACTACAGTTATATTGGACAAACGAAACAACATCTAAAGAAAAGGACCTCGACACATAAACGCGATTGTAATGTTACCAACATGGATAATCCCAGAACTAGATTGTCTAAACATCATTTTCAAGAAGGGCATAAGTTTAACTTCAATGTAATTAAAGTGGTGGAGTCAGAGACAAATTTTAAAAAGAGAATTTTTTTAGAAATGTGCCCTATTCACAATACAAAATACAATGTTAATTTAAATACAAAAACACAACATCTTAACATCCTTTAGCATAACATAATTAGCAATTTTCAACATACTGGATAGTGTGATTTTGCACCGGCAATTTTCCTTTGGGAATAGTATAGATATCTTTCGGCCAATGTATAATTTTATTCATGTGAGGAAGTACCAATGTGACCGTAAAAAATTATTGTACATTTATGAGACACATACATATAGTGGATTTTTTACCTTTGACAATTTTATTCTTTTAATAATGGCATTTGCTCGTAGACCCAACAACAATTCAGGTAGGTTATACATTTTTATTAAAGTGTTAGTCTGTCAAATCTGTATTACAATTAAATTGGAACTTTTATTCGATTAACGGTATTTCCTTTTGGCATCGATCTGTTTACGTATTAGTTATTCTGATGAGAGAGGCACAAGTTTTTATTAAAAAAATGTTTTTATTAGATGTTGCAACCAAGTCTTAAAAAGGGAATATTTAATTTTATCAACCATAGAAATTTCAAATTAACACGTAGGACGAGTGATACCGTGTTTAAAAGATTCTATATCTTATTTAAACTTGTTAGAAAGCCCTTATAATTAGCGGCCCACCCAATAAAGGGCCCTCATTATAATATAGGTTTTCTATAGGGCGAGACAAATCGGGATAAAAACTCGACTTGAAACAATACCTCCTACAACTAGGCCAGACGGCTTACTCGTGACGTCATCAAAAGTGGTCTTAACTTATTTACAGGCGTATATTGAAATGTGCAATTTCTTTTAAAATTTCACAGTTAAGTAGACATTTTAGATGCAAAAATCTCGAAAAAATATAACAAAAACTTGTGTTTTGTAAATTTATCTTTTTTTATATGTAGTTTGAAACGTAATTGACCTAATACAATACCTCCTACAAGCTGATATTACTTTAAGCACGACTATTATGACTGATAATGTGTATTACTCATTTTTTTAAATTAAAAATTAAATTGCAGTTTACTTACCTTTTTCTGCATACATAAATAATATTTAAGAGCTTCCGGTTAAAACAAGGCTGCGTGTCATGAACAGCCTTTAGACGTGCCTCATTCATATTTGTTAAAGGAAAACGAAATTTTAAAGCGAAAACCTTTGAAATCCAGTTTATCAAAATAGAATCTACCTATTTTGATAAACTAAAACTAGATACCACCAATCTATTTAATAGGTAACAGTCATATCATAATAGGTAACAGTAATGTCAAATTTGGTAGTGTGTTTTCTCCTTGGTTTTCTCCATCCAAAGAACCTTGCAATCTTCAAATATTTATGATAAAACATGAAAGCTTTATACAGGTTTCAGATTATTACTTTTTATGTTAGATTTGATATATTACTCGGTATATTATTGGGGGTCTAATATTTATTTATTAAAAGTCTACAGTTTCCTTTTTTTCTTTTTACCCAAAAGATTATGATTATGTTTAGAACAATAATTATTAAGAAAGCAGTGTATTTAAAATGCTGCAAAGAAAAATTTTTGAAACATCAATTTTAGATGATTTTTACCATTTTCAAAAGGAGTCAAAAGGCTCTTTTCATTTAGATAGTTTAACAACAGCTCACAAAGAAAAGACTTTTTATTGTAAATATCTAAAAATGTGTCTTCGAACTCATTAATCAGTTTTTTAAATATAATATAGGCTGTTGAAATTAGTGGACTATTTGTTCACGAGGATATAAAAGAGCCCCAGGACTTAAGAAATTAATGAAATTGTAAAAATTTTCTACAACACAAGGTTCATTTAAAGTTAAATTCTCTTTGCAAAATTCACAACTTAATTTTTTTTAAACAATATGACAGCAATATCAACTTAAATAAGTGATTAACTGGCATTTCAGATGCTCTGCTGTGTCTTGTGAATGTGACTAATTATTAAGAAAACCTTTCAGAGCCTCTATAATAAAAGGATTACATATTTTGAGAGCTAATTTAACATTCTGCCTTTCTATAAATGATGGAAAAAGGGCCTTTAAACTAGGGGAATACCTATGTTTTAATATTTTGTCTCGTTTTAGTTCATGAAGTTTTTTGACCACTGAGGGCATATAGCAAATATTGCATTACAACCTTTATGAGGCATAATTACACTAAATATCACTTACCCCAAAATTAGCTAACAGGAACAAATTTTATAAACTTGCTGTACACAATGAACAAGCACAAAATAAACTCTTGTTACACGAAAGCAACAGGTCAAGTCCAAACATTTTGGAAACCTAAGAACATGAACTTTGGGTCTTTTCGGCTAGTTTCCACCGCACAGCATTCTTCACATAAATTTAAACACATCAAAGTAGGTACTGATATTATAAAGAAATTAACAGAAAATCAATCAAAATCGAACAGAACAATAATTAAGAAGCCGATCGAACGTCGAAAGTACGCCAACTGACATGCCAGATTTACAGTTAGTTTCATACATTATTTGAGATGTAAACTATTTAACGTATATTTAGTTGGACTTTAACTTTTACAGCATTTGTTGAATGACATTTGAAATTATGTTTTTAAATGGAACTAACTAAATATTTATACAAAATAATAATTAGGTTATTGGTTAGCAACGTTTATTTTCTGGAAGGTTTTGATTCCGTTATTGCTTCACTTTCCGGTTTTTATATATTTCCTTTTCGGATTTTAAATATTTATTTATATTTAATATAACTATACTATAATATACCAAAGCAAACTTTTACATTAAGTATCTAATATATTGTTAATTATCCAAGACGAATATTTTACGTTCCTTTGAAAAATAATTTGAGGCAAACTACAGTGAGAAGTAGCTCAAATTGTGATAAAGCGCCCAATCTGGCAGCACCGGATACATGACGTCGAGATGGGAATTGACATTCCAGTCGCTCAGCGTGGCAATCAACGTTAAATACGGAAGTAGGCGCGATAAAATAATTAATACTTTTACTGGGCTCCTCTTGGCTCCTCTTAATGCTTTTCTTATGGCAAAAAGTATAGACCACTTTTGATGACGTCACTGCTAATTTTAATTTTAGCTAGTTGGCCTAGTTGTAGGCGTTATTGCTTGGAATCGAAAAAAAAGTTTTTCATTTTTGTCTGTATGTGTGTATGTGCATTGTGACGGCATGAGATTCATTCTTAATGATCGCTCATCTTAATTGTGACTCGTAGTAATCTAGGTGCGGTTTGTTTGGTTCTCCCTGTTTGTATGTTCTTACGACCCATTTACAATTGTGATAAAGCGCCCAATTTGGCAGTACTGGATACATGACGTCGAGATGGGAATTGACATTCCAGTCGCCCAGCGTGGCAATCAACGTTAAATACGGATAATTAATATTTTACTGGGCTGCTCTTAATGCTTTTCTTATGGCAAAAATTATAGACCACTTTTAATGACGTCACTGCTAATTTTAATATTAACTAGTTGGCCTAGTTATAGGAGGTATTGCTTGGAATCGAAAAAAAAATTAATTTTTTGTCTGTATGTGTGTATGTGCATTGTGACGGCATGAGATTCATTCTTAATGAACGCTCGTCTTAATTGTGACTCGTAGTAATCTAGGTGCCTTTTGTTTGGTTCTCCCTGTTTGTATGTTCTTACGTCCCATTCAGTTAGTTTTTAAAAAAATTTGTAATACTTCAGATTGTTCAACTTCCTATCAGTGTAATTGTATAATTGTTTGTAAATTTTTCAACTTTATCCTGTTAGACAGATAATTATTTTAAATTCTAGGTGTATAGCAAATTACATTTATATAAACTGATCGAAAAAAGTTAAGGATATTGTGTTTTCGCTATGAAGATATTTTTCTAGAAAAAAATGTGGCATAGCTATTAATACCTATGTCGTTTGCGTTCAAAAAAATGTTGTTTGTAAACATAACAACATTGTACCCAAACAGATAAAAAGCATTATAACCAAAAGTGTAGATTTTATTTTTGTAAAGTTTGGTTTTGTTTGTGCGTTGCTAAGCGCAGTTTGCGACATTATGTTTATTCTGTCATCGACAATATGAATAGACGTCATTTAACGGTAGAGGAAGCAAATCAAGCCATTGGGTTGCTTCTTGGAGGTGCGCGACAGATCGATGTGGCTGATCGGTATAAAGCCTCTCAAATTTTATTTTCCCGACTTAATAATCGGTTTTATGAGACTGGATCTGTCATGGACAGGCATAGGGAGGGTAGACCAATACCGACAAATGCTAGGGAAGACCGAAGATTAGTGAGAGGAGTTAGAATGGATCCTACAAGAAACTGCACGTTGCTTTGCCAGAACCTTTTTGCTGCATCCAGAGTTCGTATTACCCCTCGGACGGATTTAGGTCGATTAAATGAAGCAGATTTACATTGCTATAAGACGCCCCCCTTTGACCGCAATCCATAGAGCTCAACGTTTGCTTTGGTGTAATGAAAGAGCCAACTGAAATCATGCGTGGAACACTGTGATATTCATTGATCAAAGCCGCATTTGTCTTCGTGCTGACAAACGTACAGTTCGTGTGTTATTATGAATTCTTTGAGAAACAGTAGTCTTCGAAAAAAATTGTATAACGTACATTTACACCCATCTCCTTCGGAAATGAAGCACATTCATTTAACTGAAAAAAAATTAATCAAAATTAACAGGCAACTTTCCTCTAATAACACAGCAATACAGATAATTACCAAAAAAAAACATGTTAATAACGCGTAATTCCACCTCTATTGGCTATTACTGCTTCAACTCGGCGAGGCATACTTAACATTAAATTATCCAAGGTATCCCATAAATGTGGAAGAACTAGCCCCAGTGACCTCACGTTCTGAACAAGAGGTTGATGGGCAATTTAAATCAGGAAAGAGCTGGGGTAATGGCAAATGTTTAATTTCATTGAATGCTAGCCGTTCTTGTACTGCCCTGGCTCTGTGCGAGCGAGCGTTATCATCCAGATATCTGCAATAAGGCTCCAAATTTCAACGATAATCATTCACCATGTTATCAATGATGTCGTGGGCATAAATTTCACCTGTCATGTTACCTTCACCAACATACCACTCCGTTCGACCTCCATAGAAAGTTCCTCCACAGACCATTACACCTCCACCTCCAAATGAATACACTTCTTGAACATGTCGGTCATTAACTCTTGCGTTTCTTGGTCTCCAGATACGAACTGTATGTCTGTTGGCACGAAGACAAAAGCGGCTTTCATCACTGAACATCACAGTATGCCTCGCATCATTCCAGTCGGCTCTTTCATTACACCAAAGCAAACGTTGAGCTTTATGGACGGCGGTCAATGGAGGGCGTCTTATAGGCCTACAGCAATGTAAACCTGCTTCATTTAATCCATTCAAAACCGTCCGAGAGATAATACGAAATCTGGTTGCAGCGATAAGTTCCTGGCTGAGCAACGTGCAGTTTCTTGTAGGATCCACCCTAGCTCCTCTCACTAATTTTCGGTCTTTCCTAGCATTTGTCGGTCTTGGTCAACCCTTCCTATGCCTGTCCATGACAAATCCAGTCTCATTAAATGGGATATTAAGTCGGGAAATTACACTTTCAGAGACATTATACCGATCAGCCACATCGATCTGTCGCGCACCTTCAAGAAGCAACCCAATGGCTTGATTTGCTTCCTCTACCGTTAAATGACGTCTATTCATATTGGCGATTATAAACATAATGTCGCAAACTGCGCTTAGCAACACACAAGCAAAACCAAACTACAAAAATAAAATCTACACTTTTGGTTATAATGCTTTTTATCTGGTTGGGTACAATTTTATTATGTTTACAAACAACATTTTTTTGAACGCAAAACGACCTAGGTACTAATATCTATGCCACATTTTTTCTAGAAAAATTTCTTCATAGCGAACACACAATATCCTTAACTTTTTTCGATCAGTTTATGTATTCTAATGATTGTCCTTTTATTTTTAGCCCTGAGGATGACACTGATCAGTATCGAAACGTTGGCGTTTTGATTCGAATATTTAATACATATTGTCCAAGTAAGCTGATATTTCCTTCAACCTAAACATATTGTATTGTGGACGAAACTTCTTATCACAAAGCTGATTTATCTATGACGTACGATACAAATCAAACGTCAAACATCAAAACTACCAACCACAAAAAATACTTTACGAATGAGTTATAAATTGTGGTTCAATATGGCCGCTTCCGTCGCAATTAAACTCATTGCGTCACGGATACTGCTCCTTCCTGTCTGTTTTATATTCAAAGCTATAAACCAACGTCTCATAATATATGAGCCGGATCAAAAAATCCTCCAGGGACTGAATATTCCTAGTTCATATTATATAAATTAAAAGCATAATAGGTTTTTCTCACATTTTTGTCATACATGAACCAAGATGACGAAACTTAAATAACCTCTTGGTAGCGAACGTGTGAAAAAGAAGTATCCCAATGAAGGATTCTAAACTACTAAACTGGCAATTTAGAGTGCAAGACTATGCATACAGAAACTTTTAAGGCGGATATTATAAGTAGTTAGGTCCTAACAACAAGAATCCGATGTGTATCCTGTACGTTTGTTTAATATCGTTCAATGTAAATGGGATCCCATTCCCAACATAATAACAGCACCACAACGGCACCGTCTCGGAGGAAATTTAATTTCTAAATGGACAGAAGCAAAATTAGAATAAGAAATGAATATATAGAGATCTACCCTAACAGAACTGTTGTGGGTACTTTGCCATGCTCCAATAAAATTGACTGGCTAGAGTAATGTAGGATCAATTAAGCCCTATCTACAGCGTCTATATTTCGTTAAATCGTGATAAAAATAGACTGCACATACACACACACGCAAAATTTTTTTGTCTCATTAATCTTTGTTGTGATTTTGCATAAAATTGTCAGTAGTAAATAAAAATCATTAAATATATGTTATATGTATAGATATGGTATGTGGAAGAACAGCTCAGTCAAATACTACACTTAATTTTTTTTGTATAATGCTTTGAACCATTTGCTCTTAACTTAACTATAAGTCACATTTATACGAGAGCTTTTCCTCTACACCACTGTTCATTAGCCATTGGTCTGTCGAGCTTTCGTGTCAATCTGCTGTTCCGAAAAAACAGTTTATTACCGATTAATTTATTTGAAAAATATTTGGTAGTGTTATATTAACGACTTTTAGTTCCGCATAGTAATAAAAGACGAATTAAACAAGGAACTCATGGTTTAACCTTTGCGGCGATATTTGATTGTACTGCAGGCATAAACTTTAATAAAAATCCATTAAGGCGACTTTTATAAAGTTTGGAATGAGTTCATAATCCGCGGTCTAAAACGGCGCAGGACAAATGCTGATGCCTGTCTCTCTTGCACACAAAGAACGCGGAACATCCACGATGTGTTTTCCAGTCAGTTTTAGCGATGCGTATCACAAAGTCGGAAAACAGCAAAATGAAGTGCTGTTGGGTTGTTCGTAATGTTCCGTCAGCAGCGCGCTTCAGGTTAACATTCCTAACTTTTATTAAAACCGTTTTCGAGCATGGAGAGAGACATTAGATATATGCCGGGAAAATGTTTTGTGCAGGTCATGCCTGGATGGACACTAATAGGTGCACGAGTGTTCTTCATCTGTTGAAGTACTTTAGCGCGTTTGAGAACACTTAAGTGAAATGTTGAAACCCCACGAAAACTCATTAGTTAATTGGATGTGAAACTTTAAATAGAAGAAAAATAGAAGGTATATAGTTTATTTCAGAACAATTCTGAATTATGCAGAGAACTTGTTGACGATAACGCAATATCTCAATTTTTATTCTGCCTTTAATTATGATTATTTCTTTAGCTGGTATATTTTAAATGCGTACATTTACTTTGAACGCAAATATTCTAGTATATTTATATTTGGTAAATGATTTCGGTTTTAATTTTTATATATATTTTAGTCAAACCGCGAAGTGTAAAGGATAAGGCTATTTTGATAAGTTTTGGTTAGTTTTGGTTGGGATATATTAGTTTTCCAAAAACGAGAAAACATGAACCAAAGCTAACTCAGTTTGACCCGAATTGTTTCGGACTTGGACCAGACAATCGTAGGAATAACCACACTTCGAACTTCGGCTATATCATACAAATAAATGTAGGTATTGCAAATAATTATACTTAATGTATACTTTCTATGAATTCTTAAAATTGTGTCCAGCAGCTTGATAGACTTTATCGAGAATTTTACTTGTTGATTATATTTTAGAGCTAAATCTATCACTTTCCATTAGTTTCACAAAACGAAATTTTTTTAGGCAAAAATTATGAAATACATTATTTTTGCATTAACTGTATTAAAATACCTTAAAATGTTGAGAACCGAAAATTTGAGCGAAATACAAAATATATAGTGTATTATTATTGCATATTTTATATTGATATTGACTATTTGTATACTCTAGCGATTATTATTGGTGTAAGAAAAATGGATTTAAAAACCCCTAGAACTAATGATGTTATCTTATTTTAAAGGTTCAACATCTGGTATTAGAAATCTGTATAGTATATATCTGGGATGATTTTTTATTAGAAATACTATACATAGATTACCCCAAATTTCGATTTAAGTGGCATAAATTAGTGTTGTCATAATTGAAAGTATGTTTTTCACTATTTTATGTGTTTAAAAAATGCAGTTCAAGCGTTTTTTGTGTATTTTATGTCCATTGATGTCCACTTAACCCCTTTTTGAGTAGTGAGTTACCAACTACTCAAAAAGGGGTTAAATGCCAACTGTTGGCAGGTCATACCAATGTAGATATGTATCTTTAGGGCCGTTTGTGCTGGGTATTGAGTTAAACCGCATTTGATTTTTTAACGTTGGGGTTTCGTTTTTTAACTGGGTAAACAGAGAACAATTATGAGCTTTGGGACATGCTGTAATATTATGTCTTCCCAGACTATATCTAATACCTTGCATAGGGTAGTGCTAGGTATCTTTGATCATCTAGGTTTTCTTTTTTATCATTTAATTCAGTTTTCTGGGTAGAGCTAGAGCTACATATCTTTTTGATCATCTAGGTGTTCTTTTTTATTATTTAATGCAGTTTTCTTATTGTAATATTTATATATTATTTGCTTAAATGTTTAATTTATGTCACTTAATTGGAAATTTTCTGTGAGTAAGACTTACCTTTTTTAAGGCTTCATGTCTGTACTCAGGAGAGGTTAATGATATTGCTCTGTATGTTAGACCAATTATCACACTTAATTTTTTGTTTATAAGATGATTGGAAATTTAGTTAAAATTGTATTATTTTTTTCGTGTTAAGGTCATATCTAAACAGTAAATAATCTTGTTTTGGTCAATTATAAACCCATGTCATTAGATATTATCATTGTACACATATATTTCATCGAACTTGTACAGCTTTATCCAAAGAAGGCTAGATAGGCCGCTTTTTTGACTCTACTTGTACTTTTATAAATAAAACTGAAATAACAATATTATGTAATTTATCCACGGAAGCCGAGAACGATGATGAGCGTAATGTAATTGAACCTCAAATAAAACAGCTACGAGCCATTTTGATATATTTTTAAAAGGAATGCCATATTTTTTTAAGTGATTATCGGATGTCATTAACACCTAAAAGATTGATATGGACACCTGTTCCCCTTTGGCGCTAGTGTGCAAACACCTACAAAATCAAGTTTTAAAATTGTTTATATTTTTCCCGAATTAGTAACAAATGGTAGTTTTTTTTTGTAAATATAGCTAGTATTGCAGGAAATACAATAAGAAGAACTATAAATTAAACTTAAGAACGCCAGATATCTTAATAATATAATTATCCGATATGTCCTCCATTCTTTTCAAAACAGGACCGATGCCTCCTTTTCATTCTTTTCAAAGATTTCCCATAATATTTTTATCCTGGTAAAGTATGTCAATTTAATTTACATTGTTTTGCTGTATCTCGTCGTTATTTCTATTGGGCCGTTGATTAGCTACATTTTTCAAATCGCCTCATAAAAATTTATGAATTGGTGTGATATATGGGCTAAAGAGTTCCGTTATGGCCAATCCACTCTTCCTAACGGTTATTCAAATATACTACTTCTTCTCGAACGTCTTGAAATGGAGCGCCATTCTGCTGCCAAATAATAATATTGTAGATTTGCAATGGTAATCCTTCCAAGACGTCCTCGATATCACTTTGAAGAAACTGTAAATATCTTTGGCCGGTTAAGGAGCCACGATAAAATCATCAATCATCATCAAAAGCCCTTCACGTTCACTGTTAGACATAGGGCTGCCCCGTTTTTCTTCATTTTCTCTGATCCTTTCAATCCTGCCAATTACTGGCAGTTTTTTCAATTTCGTCTCTCCAGCGCCTTGATAGTCATTCCGTTTGTCCGATCTTGGTCTCATTCTATTAGCTTGCGTGTCCAATATCCATCCCTCAATCATGCCACATGATCTGCCCAGTTCCCTTTTAACCTTGCCATCCTCTCTGCCACATCTCTTCTAGTTCTTAGGTTCTCGTTTGTAACTCTATCTTTTAGAGTGATACCTATTATTGGCCCAAGGGGTAAACCACTGAAGCAGTAGGTGTACAGCGGCGGGGAAATATTGGAGAAGTATGAGGAAATAAGGGGAAGTGAACGGGAAGTACCAGGAAGTACAAGGAAGTATGAAGAAGTAAAAGGAATTAAGAGGAAATAGTGGGAATTATGGAGAAGTATAATAAATTTGGAGGAAATATTGGGGAAATAACGACAAATTTTGTAATTAAATTTATGTACAGTGTTGCCATTATCGCATAAATATATACATTTTGCCCATTTTTAACGTACTTATTCAGAAATCTGTAAATTTTTAGAGCCCTTTTACAAAGCCTCATATTGCAGCTTCAGCAGGAATTTTTTCAATAAGTCTTTCATTGGAATCATTAATGTAAAAATATGAATATTATATATTAAATGTATTAAACAAGCAATGGCAACACTGTAGTAAGTGAGAGTTGCGTATTTACGCCGCATCGCCATGCTTCCGTGACGTTTGCATTTAACGCGATTTTTCTATGCAAGTTGCTCTGAAAGTTCTGCAGTTTGTGTTGTAAAGTTGTAGTATTTAATTTTTCCCTAAATACTTAATTAATAAATGCTAGGGAAAAGGAAAGTACTTAGTGTAAACCTCGCATATAAATTATATTAATGTAATATATAGGACGAGACATGTTTAAAGAGAAATATTTTCGTTTGTGACCGCTAAATCTAACGTCAGCTCTCCCATGGCAGAAGTTAAGTTTCATCACTGTGAGGTTCGTAAATTCCTCAAAGAACTAGATACGCGAAAGGCATCAGGAACGGACGGAATACCTGCCATCGTGGTAAAGAAGTGCGTCATTGACCTAACACCCATTTTTTACCGACTTTTTCCCTCGCTTTTTCCACTATCTTACCGAAAAGGTATTTACCCACCTTCTTGTAAAGTCGCTTGAGTGCAACCTGTTTCAAAGGAAGGCAAGAAAACCACGCCCTCAAATTATCGCCCAATTGCTTTGCTTCCAACACTCTCCGAAGTCACAACTACACGTCAATCACTAACGACTCAAGTAATTAGCGATAAGCAATACTGCTTTCGCAAACGGAGATCGGCAAAAGATATAATGGCCTATGCCACTTATGTATGGAGTAGGGCAATTGAGAACTACGGAGAATTTTGAGCGATTGCGTGGGATATATCGAAGGCATTTGACAGAGTTTGGTATGACTGATTACTCAACAAACTGCCAGCATCTCTCTGCAACTGGCTTGCCAGTTTCCTTAAGAATCAATCTCTAGACCTTGCAGTTAATGGACACATCTCATACACGTTCACCATTAATGCAGGCGTGCCTTATGGCGCAATACTTTCACCAATGACCTGTTGATCGAAATCAATAATTCTGATTACAGTTTTGCAGATGACAGTACCCTTGTCTCCCTCGAAATGCCTTTACCAGCGACTGAGACTTATCACCGCAGACAGGAGCAGATTATAACAATTAATCAAGATCTGGAGAAAGCTCGAACTTCGGGCGACAAGAATTTGATTCAGTTTAATGCAGCAAAAGTATAAGCGGCCACGTTTACCAAGAAAGCTAATACGGCGGGCCCTGACATCATTATGGCAGGATCGACTATTCCTTCATCCTCGTCAATCGAACTACTGGGTGTCTCCGTCAACAGCAATATGTCCTGGGATGACCACGTCGCTAACATCGCAAAATCAGCCTCGCAGAAACTTGGTGCGCTATTTCGTAATAACTGTATACATCGCAGCAGCTGCTCTTGCTCTACAAGCTCAAATAAGACTGTGCTTAAAATATTGCTCACAGATCTGAGGTGCCACACCTAAGCACACCCTAAAGCTGCTGAATTCCATTCAGAAGAGTGCCGGGTTTCTCGTCGACCACACGGCGTTGACCTGGGATCTGGATAGTCTGGAACACCGCAGACGTATAACCCCAGATCTCCCTGTTTTACAGACGACAAGAGCAAATCCGTTCGTCGTACAACTATAGAACATAGAACATGGCTATACAGGATTGCTTTGTCTCGCGCACTACATCACTGTGGAACTAACTCCCGGGAAATCTGTGTCCCTCAAATTACAACCTATAGCTATTCGATAGCCGTGTCAATCAACATCTTCGCACACATACCGCTCGTCGAGTGTCATAGGGTCTGTCCTTTAATGTGTGTGCCATTGCCATTAATAAAACCATAATCCTCCTCCACGTCAAAAAATAACCAACATAATTATGTTTGTGCGTGGTGTTCAAACTATTAGCAAAATAATTTTCTGAATTCAGTTTTCAAACAAAATGCGACCTTATCTTCCCCAGACATATGTCATCTATCAGTTTAGAAATTCAAATTGAACATTCGATTAAATAATTCAACTGTAATCATCATCATCATCGCTAACTTATCCTTTCGACTGCTGAAAAAAGCCCCTTAATTACCCTATCTGGAGCAATATGGTTACATTTTAATTAAATTTCTCAAGGTGATGTCCAACATTAAATTCTTCATTTGTCGCTGTAAGACCTGTTTTTGTTTATGTTCCTCTTGTTTCATGTTAGTGTCTCCGTCAGTTTTGCCACCTTTGATCTATTTCACTGTATTTTGTTTATTTGCTTAACTCTCCCCATGCAGATTTCATATCCTAATAGTTATTTGTTTACGTAGGTATATTTGCTTAGTCTGGACAAAGTACGTCATAAATTTAGTTTAGAAAGATTTATTTTTAATACAGTTGTATCTTAAGATTTATGTAACGTCTGTAAGAGAATCTGTGCCTCCGTCATATTATCTGGTTCCAAAATTATGCTAACTGCAAAGCATACCTAATTTAAGATTTCTCATTCATTGTTAATGCTGTAGCATTTTCATATATATAGGGTACTTTACTTCAAGACCTTGATCTCTAAAAAAAAAGTTAATATAACTAATTGATTTTTGCAAAAAAGAGTTTGACAGCTGAGATTAAAAAGATTTCTTGATTCAAGATAGCAATCCGACGTGCACGAACCAATCCATGTCAAGAACTATTTTTTTTATTATTTGAATACTTGGAGCAATCCATTTCTGCAAAAAGAATTTGCCACGTGAAATGGGATTTTTTTAAAGGAAATAGCGATTAGATATCTCGAACAATCGGGTCGTCGTGAGGTCATTTCTTTTACAAACTGATTGCAACAACTTGATTCTAATATATTAAAAGAACCTCTAATTTTGAGATTTTTTTATTATTTGCATCAGCTTGCTCACTTTACTCGTTTCTGAGATGTATCAACTTATTTCTTAAATGATTTATTTTTTTATGTCTATATTTATGCAAAATTTACAAAATCATTATGCATTTCATTTTAATTAAAATTAATGTAAATTCAATTTGCTATAACTGCGAAATGCTAGTTTGCTTTATAGCTGGTTTGAAAGCATTGGTCAGAAAAATAGACGTAGATATGTGAAAAGGTTGATTTAAAAGTCAATTTTTTTTTCGTTTACTATGTGCGATGCAAATGCAGTTCAATTCAGCAAGCAAGAAAAATTAGACATAATGCTAGTTTTCGGAAAAGCTCGTAAAAATTGCTTAGAAGGTCAAAGAATTTACGAACAGCGTTTTCCGAATAGATGAGTTGCCGATCGTAAAACTTTTATAAGGTAATGCAATAATCTGAGGCGAGAAAGAAGGAAACCAGTAAGAACTGATGAGAACATTGCTCATATGTTGAGTACGTGAATAATAAGTCTATAATAAAAGAAAATGTTGGTGTTTCTAGAAGGTTATTTTATAGGATATTAAAAGAGAACTCATTTCATTGTTCTAAAATAAAACTAGTCTGGAAGAACATGGTAAGAACAGAATCCCGCACCAAATGCATGGGAAAATGGCTCTCAGCCAAAATAATTTTTGGGAATATTGTAATACTAGTCACTAGAAGTTACACGAGCAAGTTAAAATTAGTTTCTATGTCTAGTTTTGGAGATCTGCATTTTTTAAAATCATAACATTTTCTATGGAATATCAATATTCCATATTATTTTAAAAACCAGACATGAGAAATTAATGAAACTTACACATGAAGGGTAATTTACTTTAAAGTATAACTGAAAAATATGATTCAAATAAGCAGGTCCATTCAATAAGGATTAGCAAACTTATATATAAGGTGCAAAACCTATTTCAATTAATATTTGTAAACACCCCCCATATAAAATGTGATTGTAACTTTCTGTAGCTAATAATAATAAGCAATTACTATAAGTCTTCTTTTAGTCGTGTTGGTTTCAAAGCGGATTTATTCTCTCAAAAAACTGTTTTAAGTGTCTAATATTACAAACATAAAGTATAAAAAACAAACATTTAAAAAAAATAGTGTTTTGAAAGAAAGTCAAAACATTAAAAAATAATTAGATTCATCATAAGGAAAGACTACCAGTAAAGATATTTTTATCGAAAAATGCTGAGTTCTATTAATTGGGACCAATGACAAAAATGTCTATTTTTGACCCACCTTGTATAAGAGGCGGCTTCTTTTCTTTTAACGACCGAGACTGACTGACATCTCCTTTGGCTTTCTTTAAACCAGCAATGCTATTATTTTGTTACTAATCATCTAAAAAGTAATGCTTTTGGATAAGTGAACCTTACTATGTTTTAGTAAAACAGCCATTTTTATAATTTTCAAAAATTCGATTGTCCGAAACTAGACATAGAAACTAATTTAAACCTGCACGTGTAACTTCTAGTGACTCGTACTACAATAGCCCATAAAATTATAAAAATTGGCTGAGAGCCATTTCCCCATGTATTTGGTGCGGAGTTCTTTGCTAATCTTTATAGCCACGATCGATATATTTTATTCAACTTTTTATCGAGTGAAGAGAAACAGTTTCAGAACATTGATAGACATAATTGCCACTACTGGGCTGAAAATCATTCCTACTGGATTAGAGAAAAAGTAAATCAATCAGCGCGTTTTGACATAAATATATAGTGCGGCACAATAAATGGTTGCTGCCGCACTTTTATGTAGACACTTTAACAGTTAAGCGTAATTTGTCATTTCTAGATACTATCCTACTCGAACTGTTGGAAGAAGTGCTTTAAAGATATGGCAAAACATGCGACTACAGCAGGCTGGAGCTCATGCTCATAATGCGACGATTGTACCGAAATTTGTAAATGCACAATATCATAATCGATGGATTGAATCTTTGTTATTCATAAATCTATATAACTTTAAGTATCAGGTAATAAGAATTTGTAATTAAAACTTAATGGCAAAGTCTAAAACTCTAGAAAACAAGCAAACATTACCAAAATCAAAAGAACGACAGGTTTTCTTTTACTTGAACATTTCCTAATTGTAAGATTTCGTCCTAATTATTCCTTTCATTGCTTTTATTTAGATTTAGATTTCCGTCCCCATTTTCATCCACAACACTTTTAGTTTATATTTGACAAATTATGTGATATTCAGAAAATAAATTTGTTTGATTTATACTTCTATAATATTTCTTACAATAAAAATTTAAAATTTTATACAGATGGTACCAGAAATTGTAATTTTCTCTAACATTTTCAGTGTACTCAGAGGATAAAGGCTCCTGGAACCTGGAATCTGGAAATGGTGAGAGGGTGGCCTTAAAAGGCCACAGCACTTAGACCCCAGTGGCCCCCTGTGCGTCCTCCCTAGGTCAAACAATCCGTCTAGGCCATCGCCCAGCGTAGTGTTGTAAAAAGGTGGCGATGTTACCCGAGAAGGCTGTTTTGAGAAAAAGCCATGGTTGGCCATCGTTCTCCCAAAATAGATTCCCTTAATTCCGAAATAGCATCGCAATCGCAGAGCAGATACTCTACTGTTTCGTCCTCCTGTTCACAGCCTCTGCATAGAGATGTCTCACATAATGACATTGTGTAGAAATGTTTCCTTAGCATGCAGTGTCCAGTCAAAATTCCCGCCATGAGTCGTATGTTCTTCCTTGACATACCCAGGTGTGCCTTTGCTGCAGACTCATTAGGGTAGCTTAGTAGCTCCCTGGCCAGTCGACAGTTAGTTGTTTCGTCCCATCTTGCCCTAAAGTCTTCATGGGTGATATTTTTTATCATATGTATCAACTTTGCGATAAGCAAATTTGAAGGGCCGGCTCCCATAATGTTCGAACCGGTTGCCTTTCTAGCCAATTTGTCCGCTAATTTGTTACCTTCGCATTTTGCATGTCCTTTAAACCAGCACAGAATTGTGGCATTCTAGTACTGACCAGCCAGTAGTCCTTGTCTACTGTCCGTGTAGATTTTAATAGTCATGTTCACAGTATTCCTGCGAACAATCTATTTTGCGGCTATGGATATAGACTGCCCCCGACTGTCCCTCCCCACAGGTGGCGCCTAGTATCTCCACATTCTATGCGGGGTTGCATACCAATAACTCTGAGCCTCAGCAATGTAGTCAGGGCCATCTCCTTTAGATAAATATCTAGGACCGGCAAGCATAATATTAATTCCATTCATCTGGTTGGGGTTGTTCTCATAGCTTCCCTTATGGTTAAGCAGGCAGTTCTCTGTACCTGACTGAGCTTAAGCATTGCCGTTTTTTGTTGACTCTTGGGTCACCAAACTATGGCTCCATAGGAAATTATGATAGCAGTATAGATCCACATTACTACCCTGGGTTTCATCCCCCAAGTTTTTCCAACAGCCCTGCGGCACTGTTAATAAGAAATGTATGCCTTGTTTAGTCTTCATTCTAAATGAAGATTCCAGGTTAATTTAGCATCGAAGGTGACCCCAAGGTATTTTACCTCGGACGCAGAATTTAGTTGTGTGTTTAGGAGGGTCGGAGGCCGTAATGGTTCCGTCCTTCTTTTTCTGGTGAAGTGCACCATATCCGTCATTCTGGGGTTTACAGACAGGGAGTGACTCCTACACCACTCTTCGACTAAGCGAAGGGCACTCTGCATACGATTGCACAAAACTGCCTCGAACTTTCCATTGAAGAGTATCATAAGATCGTCTGCATGTGCATTGGTGCAGAATCCATCTGAGTTGAGGCGATGCAAAAGGCTGTCGAAAACAAGGCTCCATAGCAGTGGCGGTAATACGCCCCTGCGGCAGCTGCTGGCAACGGTGCGTCTCACTACAGTGTCTTCCACCTTTATTTGCACGCGTCTCTTTGAGAGCATGTTAAAAATCCAGCCACTGACAGCAGGAGGGACGCCCCTGTTTGTTAAGGCTGCATTGATTTTTTCAAAGGTGGTTTTATCAAATGCACCCTCAATATCAATAAATACACCTAAGGGTTGTCTTTATGGTCTTTAAAGATAATTTTCGTTTATTTTTTAATAACTTGAAAATAGTAAAACTTTGTTGGAGTTCACGATTCACAGTTTTAAATATTAAATCTTCATAACAATTGTTTCAGTACACAGTCAGGGCCGACGAGAGGGGGGGGGCAAACGGGACAGATTCCCGGCCCGGGGCCTGTATGCTTTGGGGGCCCGGAGACCGGGCTTCTATTCAATAATAAAAAACTAAAAATTAAAGATTGCGAACGAGTTATCTCAGTTGCCTGTTGCCTATTAGTATTTATTTTATTTATTTCTAGTTAGTGTTGTGATTGTGAATGGTAAGTTTTAATATTAGATAGTATCCTGCATCTCACCTCCTGTGTTCTATATCTCAGTTAGAAATTAAGTAATTCTTATTTAAACAGATAGGGTGTGCAAAGGGAGAAATATTAAAATCCTAACTTAATTACTAACAGAAGACGGGAGGTGAAATGCCGGCCCGGACCTGTATAATTATTGCAATAATTTCAATCCTAATGATATTTTTTATTAAAAAAATGGTTTAAATTTTTGTCAAAATTATTGAATATAGTTTTTTGTTTTACATTGCTCATCACCGAAAGAGATTTTCTAGTTCACAATACCCAAGGAAGAATCGAGGCTTTCGAATTTAGCAATAATAAGTATCAAAAAAGATATTTGTTCTAATTTAGGTGTAACCGATTTAATTAGAGAATTTGCTGTTAAAAAGGCAAGAAAAGTCAATTTTGACATGCAAACCCGTTTAGCTGGCTTGAATATATAAATTTTATTTTAATTACGTATTAATTTTTATGTATGTCAATAAATAATTATTTGCAATTTAACTTTAAAAAATGTTTTTTTATTAATTTCCCAATTTGAAATGGGCTAGGCAGGACAAGTGCGTCACACGTCGCGCAAATTTTGTGAAAATGCTATAGATAGGCGATTATTATTGTGAAGTTTTGTACACATTCCTAAAACTCATGAAATTTTCCTGCAACACTCTTCCATCCTCCACATCTCAGATGCGGCTGGAAATGTATGGCTTTATGCCTACATTTTTTGGAGGCTTAAAATGAACATTATTGGGCAGTGGCAGCGCCTGCGCCGGGCTTCCTCCTTTTGTACTGATGATAGATAGTATAGGGGCCCAAAAAGCTGAAGAGTCCCGAGGCCCGTTTCGGCTCTCGGCGGCCCTGTACACAGTACGTTGTTCAGATGATTAGTAATCTAAACTAAATATTACAATGCCTGAAAACTACCTGATTACAACCGTAAATGGACAACTCCATCTAAGGCTTTTTGAGGGGAGAATTGCTTAGGTCAGCTTGGTAGTTCACTAGTAAATCCATCTTTTTAAGTTTATTAATATTTAAATAAATTGAGTTGTTACTTTTATTGTGAATATGTAAAATACAAAGTCTTCGTTCTACTTTCTATTAAATGATTACTGATTTAGAATAAATTTTTATATTTAGGAATTATTTTTATTATATTATATTTTCTAGAATTCTTGACCTAAACAATTCTCCCCTCTTAAATCCTTAGATGGAGTCCTTCATTTAGGTTTCTAGCATTGTAATATTTAGTTTAGATTTCTTACCATCTGACGAAGGTACCGAAACAATTGTTATGAAAATTTAATATAACAAAACTGTGAAAATTAAAAACAAATGTTTTTAATAAATTAGATAGTAATGGTTTTTCATCAGGTAACAGTCAACTCATTCAAGTTATTAAATTTTCAATATCTGTCATCACCCCGGGCCAGTAAAATGCTTCTCTAATGATTATATTTTAACAAGAATTAACCCCTTGTTCAACTTGATGTGGACCCTTGAATACTTGTTTCAAAGAACTTGGAATTAGTAAGGTTTAAGCTTTGCAGGGATTTTATTTAATCTCACAACTTCATTCCATTTAATAGGATTAACAGTTTTAGCTACAATTATTTTCCAGCAGATACCATACAAACCTCGAATTTACATTAGATTCAAGCTCATTAGAATAAGTTGACTCATTAACCTTGTTAATCTGCCTTTTGTTACAGAATTTGTATAAATTGGCCCTTTCGGTGCACTTATTACATATTCTATTAAATGCAGTGTATACATTTAATTCATGAGCAACTTTACAACTAGGCAGATTATTTCTCAATTATTTATAAATATAAGAAATGCATCGAAAATTTTAATTACGTACGTTTCAGGGCAAATATTGCTTTTACTGGAAATTTTCCAGATACCATATTTACCGAACTTTCGATTTATTTATAAATATTTTATTATTAATGCTGGATTTAAGGCTTTTAAAAATATATAGCTCCATTTAATATCAAATTTGGTTTTTCCAAAGGAGTTGGTAGCGTTCTTTTATCAGAATCTGTCAAAAATATAATATAAATAATTGTTCTTAATGTTTTTTAACCACTGTAAAAAATTTCAAATGTAACGAGTACCTATATTTTTACTATTGCGCCAAGCTTGTCAGTATACAGGTGGTAAAACAATTATTTATTTCTTCAATATAAAAGTACAGGTTCTGTGATTATATTTACGTGGCTCCCTGTAGCTTTTATTTTTGAAGATAGAAAAAAAAGTTTAACGAAAAAATTCTAGGTTTGTTTCCAATTATCTTTTGAAATTATCGGCAAAAAAATATCGCATCAAAAAATGGAAAAATATAGGCAACTTCAACTTTTTCGAAATGTATATTATTCACTAAAATTGCTAAAATCGATTTATATCTTATTCACTAAAATTGCTAAAATCGATTTTCAAAAATTGTGTTATGGAATATTTCGACAAGCATCAGTTATCCTCTGACGCAATTCTTCCAGAGAAGCCGGTTAGGTTATGTAAATTAGTGATTTAATGTAACCTCATAAAATTAAATCAATAGGTATAAGGACAGGTGATCTTGACGGCCATTCAACTGTACCCCTTCTGCCCCTTTTTGGCCCAGACAGTCCCTCACCACAGCAGCATAGTGTTGGAGTTCACACCTGTGTCGAAGTGTAGAAAATCTTCACTCAAATTTAGATTGCCTTTTGAGTCTCTTTGGTTTTCAAGTTCATGAGCAATCGAGGACTCTACAGTTTGGTTGAGCATTTCAGCATAAACTTGGCCATTGAAATTTCATTCAATAAAAAAAAGATCTATAATATTGTCTTCCAGTATTCCCGCCCAAACATTGACTTTTTGGTAATATTGAGTGTGCTCCTCTCTAGGAAGATGTGAATTATCATCACTCCAGCAGCGACAGTTGTGTTTATTCACATGACCATTTAGGAAAAAATAAGCCTCATCACTAAGCATTTTTTTTTGATAATTTCGAGTATTGCCGTAATTCTCCCTGTCCTGGCTGCACAGAGCTCAATTCTTCTGTCCGGATCATCGTCGCCAAGTTCTTGCAAAATTTTAATTTTGTAGGGTGAAATGTATGCATTTTCACTACTTTCTCGACAGATTTTCTGGATACGCCGGTAACTGCTACTAAACGACGCGTTGATACCTTTGCTGAAGAAGCGTAATATCAAAAACTATAATATTCTCAATAGTTACATAATTTAAAAGGCAACTAATTAATGTATTCATTTGATATTATCTATATTATGGAAATTGTGGCGTAGAAAGAAGTTTTACCATATAGTTTGCCACCTAAGAACAGCGTTTATTTTTAAAGATACTTAAAAACTTTAAATATAAAAGTTGTCGAGTTTATCCGGGATTTATTGACAGAACAGGTAAAGCTTTCAAACCAGATTTAACTATGGTTTTTGAAGTGAAACTGCTTTAGCGAGGGTAGGCAGTCCGAAAAAATGAAACGGAAATCAAAGTGAAACACTTCTTTGAAGCATGGCGGCTGAAATTTTCAGGACATGTAACCGGAATAAAATGAGGATCCTGGACGAAAACTGGACCCGTCGGTTTTTAAATCCCTCACAACTTTCTGAAAAATTACTCTTGGAATACTTCGACAAGTATCAATTATCCTCTGATGCAATTCTTCCAGAGGAGCTGGCTGGGTTTTTTTTTAAACTGGTCAAGTCAAAAGGTTAAGGTCAGGTGATCTTGGTGGCCATTCTATTATATCTCTTCTGTCGATCCATTGATTTAGATAATTTTGATTCAACCACTCTCTCGCCCCAGCAGCATAGTGTGAGGGTGCACCATCTTCCTGGAAGTATAGAAAATCTTCATTCAAATTTGGATTGCCTTATAAGTGCCTTTGATTTTCAAATTAATCAACAATTGAGGGCTCTATAGTTTGGTTGAGAATTTCAGCATAAACTTGGTCGGTTAAATATCCTTCAACAAAAAAAGGGCCTGTGATGTGATGAAAAATGCCTGTCCATAATAGCAAAATTATTTTGCATTTTTCTACACAAAAGTAAATCGAAAAAAAAATATATATATATCAAAAGGTTTATTGTTCTCAATAGTTACATAGACAACTAAATAACATAGGCAACTATATTATGGCAATTGTGGCGCAGAAAGTAGTGCAGGTTTTTCCCAATAGTTTGCCACCTAAGGACAGCGTTTGATTTAATAGACATTTAAAAACTTTAATCATAAAAGTTGTAGAGTATATCATGGATTTACTGCCGGAACATCTAAAGCTGTGAAAACATAAACCATTGTTTTTTTTTAATTGGTTCATTTATCGGATAGTTCATTTATTACTGATCCTCAATGTACTAGGTCTGATATCTCTACCCTACAACAAACTGGGAAAAAATTAGAAAAACCAGTCCATACCATTGATATATTAGAAAGTGAACGGTATAAAATAAAATAATGTGTTGATCTGGTCATTTTCCTGTTATTATTAATCTTAACACTACTATTAAGAACAAAGATTATACTAAAGTTCTGAAAAAATATATAAACGTGCAACGAGTAACAATAGGGAATACGGATTAGCAGGTGTTGTTCGGCTATACTTATATTAGAGGGGTCACGGAGCGGTTCTTGACTACTTTGAGTGTTATTGCAAAAAATATACAGAAACAAAAATTGTAGGCTTGAAAAATAAAAAAAATTAACCTTTGATTACTATGGAATTATTAACTCTATAAAAAAATAGAGATGGAACGAAAAAATTTCTTCTAAAAATAAAACTAATCACAATACGGAAGCACTTAAAAGTTCTAGAAAGACCTTACAAAAGTTAATTAAAAAAAAAAACATGAATATCATAAAACTAAAATTGAAAGAAACTCAAAGGATTTTTAAAAGATCTATAAAATATTGGGTGAAGCCACAGACCAGGAATAGTATCAGGAAAATATCCAAATTCATATTAAAGATAATAATTTGCGCCAATTTCAAAACTCGAAGGATATGGTAGATTTTTTTTATGGCAGTGGCACACACACTAAAGGGAGATCCTATGGCGCTCGACGAGCGGCGTGTGTGCAAAGATGTTTATTACCACGGTTCTTGAATAGTTGTAAGTTGTAGAGTGATGCAGTGCGCTAGACAAAGGAGTTCTTGTAAAGCGATGTTCTAGGTGTTACCAGTTGTGCGGCGAACTGGTGCGCTCATGCCGCCTGTCATGACTGTCTGACAGGCAATGCCAGGGGGTGCGATAAGGCGGGCCAAACCTTGGGAACATCTGCCGTGAAAGTATCTGTAAACAGGGACATCTCGGCCACATGTCTGCAGTGTTCAATATTCTAAGCACGGTCTTATTTTCGTTTTGTAGGGCAAGAGCAACTGCTGCGGTGTATACAGTTTTTTGATGCGAAATAGGGCACCAAGCTTCTGAGAGGCTGATTTTGAGATGTTAGCAACGTGATCATGCCAGGACATATTGCTGTTGACCGAGGCACACAGCAGTCCGATTGACGAGGATGAAGGAATGGTCGATCCTGCCATAATGATGCCAGGGCCCGCCGTATTGGCTCTCTTGGTAAACGTGGCTGCTTGGGTCTTTGATGCATTGAACTGAGCCAAATTTCTGTCGCACTGCGTCTGAACATTCTCCAGGTCTTGATTAATTGTTATAACCTGCTCCTGTCTGCGGTGATAAGTCTCAGTCGCTGGTAAAGGGTTTTCTGATCTAAATTGGGAGACAAGGGTACTATCATCTGCAAAACTGTAAACAAGAGTATTCGTTTCGGTCAGCAGGTCATTAATATAGACAAGGAGCAGAGTTGGTGAAAGTATTGCACCCTGAGGCACGTCCGCGGAATGTGTCTGAGATGCGTCCATCAACTGCAACGTGCAGAGATTGGTTCTTAAGAAAGCTGGCAAGCCAGTTGCAGAAAGAGGCTGGTCGAGGGGCCAACCGCTGATGGTATTTTGGTGTACACTAGCTTGGTATTTTTGGAATTATTTCGGTATTTTTTGGTAATATTTGGTATTATCTGGTAATATTTGGTATTATCTGGTAATATTTGGTATTATATGGTAATATTTGGTATTATCCGGTAATATTTGGTATTATATGGTATTTTGTCTGGTATTATTGGTATTTTGAGTGGTATTTTATGGTATTTCTTGTATAATTATCTAATATGAGCATGCGCAACAACTATGCATAATTCACAAGGCACATGTCGCAACGTCGCAATTACCTGTTGGATGTCCTAAACAGTGTTGCCAAATGCCCGATAATTATCGGAATCTACCATAATTTTTGCTTGATCCTGATAATCGATAATTGCCCACTATCCAATGCTTAATTTTAAAAAGTAATATATACAAGAAGCTATATTCGGAAAAAATTCCAATGGCGATAATAATAATAATAATAATAAGCTCTTTATTTCCAACAGGCAAACGCCCAATTACAGGAAATTTACATACAAATTAAGAACAAGTAATTCACAAAAATATTGTTATACAAAGAAAAATAATAAAAGATAAAATAAATAAGAGTTATAATTAAAATAAACTAGCAAATTAAACTAAGACTAAATATAAAGAATGTAGAGGAACCTTGAGAGGAACGAAACGGATCAAGAACTTTACGAATAACGCAAACTCAGTTAGGGAAACTAAAAAAAAACAAAATAATCCAAAATAAGAAGTGACAACGAAGAAAGA
>MU185452.1:76952-112802 GCA_016904865.1 Pissodes strobi | reverse complement strand
ATGACGTCAAGGTTGTTCGGTTCGAGTGTTTCCTCGCGGTGACATGAAAGGTCGCTTCGTACAAAAAGGCATATTCCGAACTTATATCTAAATCGGGTATGTAAGTGGTAACCAGGATAGAGGTAGTTCACTGTTGTTGTTGTAGAACATACTTGTGTTTCTGTAAGGGCTAATATGTGTGGTCTATTTGCTTGTAGATGTTGGTGTACCGAATTTATGTTTGTATTTAGGCCTCTTATGTTGCAGGAATCTATTCTAAATTGATTCGGCATCTTTGCTGTCTGTGAAATGCGGAATGAAGGGCTCCCAGGGCCACCCAGCGCCCGGAGATCCGAATCTAGTGCTGAGAAAGTACGGGCACGTATTGCAAAAAGTACGGGAACGAACTCAAATATATTAGGATGTCTAATATTTCCCTTCACGCATAGCATTCGCTCGCTTCGCTCGCTACGGTATTAAACGAGAGGAAACCAACCAGGTGCTAACCCAAGCTTTACCCAAGACTTACCTAAAATCAAGAAAAAAAAAACTGTTTAGAAATATATCCTTAAAAAAATAAAAAGGAAATCGTCGGGATTTGAACCCGGGTCGCCGGGGTGAAACCTATCGATGCAACCCACTACACCACAGTAGACTTGTAAACACTTGGTTGAATCACGATGACATGGCGCGAATTGAAACATGCGCATAGCCGAACGTCACTCGTCAGTCGGTCAGCATCCGCCCGAAACCAATTGAGGGGTTAAGCGCCAACGTCTAATTAGTAGGGTACGTAAAGTGGCAGTTGTTCAAATTTATCAACAGTTGTATATTTTAATTATATAAAATGTAATTATTACTTGTGAGTAGATTAGTTTCATCAAAAACTGTTAACGATGGAGGAGCCAATACTTGACATGGTAATTAAGTACTATTTCTATATGGGCCTACAACAGTCTGAAATTATGCTGTTCCTTTTGCAACATAATATTAATATTAGCAGTGCAACTTTAAAAATGCATCTTAAGCATTTGAGCCTGTACAGAAGAAAAAACTATTCTTCAGTTGAAAGTGTAATTGGTTTTCTGGAACGCCAAATTCTAACATCAGATCGTCTACATGGCTATAAATGGATTAATCGCAAATGTTTACACTCTGGGCTAACTGCTAAACAAGAAACTGTCCGTCATTTGTTAAATATTATGGATTCTGTCGGTGTATTACTGAGAAAACTAAGGAAATTACATAGAAGACAGTATTTTAACAAAGGGCCAAACTATTTGTGGCATGTCGATGGCTATGATAAATTAAAACCTTACGGATTTTGCATCAGTGGCTGTATTGATGGCTTCTCAAGAAAAATTTTGTGGTTAAAAACCGCACACACTAATAATGACCCTAAGGTTATATCCGGATATTATATTGACACCGTGAAAATTATCCGTGCTGTTCCTCGAACTGCAAGAACTGATATGGGCACCGAGAATATTTACATTGAAGACATGCATATTTATTTGCACGAAACAGCTGAAAATGGTTGGCGTGATGTTGATGGTGGATTACCTCGTTTTTGGTATGGAAGCAGCCGCAGCAATCAACGTATTGAAGCATGGTGGTCAATTCTAAGAAAACATAGTCAATTTGGGATAAATTTATTTTCAGAACTAAAGGATGAAGGGCTTTTTAGCGGGACCTTCTTAGATAAATCGCTTGAGACGCGCCTCGACCCAGGCTTTAAACTGAAGCTTCGTGGGTATAGTGTCGAGCGCTGTGATAGACTCGGACCGGGAGGGGGTGTGGTCTGCCTGATACACCGGTCTCTGCGATACAAAAGACGAATGCGCATAAATACGCTCATTGAGCATGTTAGCATCGAGCTGGACGGTGGCCGGTGTATCAGCGGCGGGTACGCGCCTCCCGCTCTTCGCATAACACAGGCCGACTACTTGGCCCTATTACCACCGAATACGAGGTCTGTCCTTGTGGGTGATTTTAACGCAAAACATATCTCGTATGGCGATAGCGCTACCACCCACAAGGGCGTTATCCTGCGCCAATTGCTTGAAGACAATCTTGATATCCTGTACCTTAGAACACGTCATCCTACATTTTACCGTGGAAATTACAGGCCTTCATACTTGGATGTCGTGATCGCCCGTGGGATACCTGACATCTCGGCACCTAAGGTCGTTAGCGGCCTAAGCTCGGATCACCTTGCAATTAAGATGTGCCTGACTGGCGTCAGGCGGCCGGAAGCCATTGGGACAAAGATCTCATACAGAAATCTTGATTGGAAGGCGTTCCGGGATAGGTTAAACGGGATGACGGTTATCCCTAAGCAGATCGAGTCCATCCAAGACTTGGAGGCCGAAGTTGACACACTAACCCGAAATATCCAGCACGTGAGAGACGCTATGTGTCCGGTAGTCAGGAGGCAATCTTTTTTAGAGACGCTTCCTGACGAAATCCTAAGCTTGATTAATTTCCGGAACCGTATCAGGCGCAGATGGCAGAGAAATCGCGCCGCTATCGATAAACAACGGGCCAACGCTCTGACGGACGAAATCAGGAAGAATATCCGTAGTCACAGAGACGCGGTTTGGATGAGCTTCGTGAATGGGCTCGGTACGGCAGACGGTTCGCTGTGGAGGTTAGCGAGACAGGTCCGCAATGCTGAAGCGCAAATGCCTGCCATTCGTAGCAATGGACAGGACTATGTAGGCGACGCAGATAAAGCTGAAGTATTTGCGGATTTCCTCGCTGATATTCACAGTGAAATACCGGACACCGTGCCATTGCACGCCCATATCGCGGAGCAAACTTCCAAGTTTACTGGAAGATCATATCCGATACCGCCCTCTGTGATGGATAAACTTCGTGTGAGTCCGTCAGAGATACGTGGTGCTCTCCGCCGTCTGCCAAAAGATAAGGCTCCGGGACCTGATCAAATCCCGTACCTGCTCCTCAAAAACCTTCCCTCCAAGACCATTGTACATTACATGCACATAGTGAACGCCGTACTTCGTTTGCAACACTTCCCTAGTTCCTGGAAGATTGCACACGTGGTACTGTTCCCTAAGCCCGGGAAGGATCCCAAAAGTCCCGCATCTTATCGACCGATATCCTTGCTCAATACTTTGAGTAAGCTTGCCGAGAAGCTCTTGTTGCCCAGGATCAATGAGGCAGCCTCGAACCGTCAAGTACTGCCTGCGGAGCAGTTTGGATTCCGTGGCGGGCATAGCACAAATATGCTCGCTGCGAGAATCGTACAGGATATCCTTGACGGATTCAACATGAGGCATAGCACGTCTCTACTACTCCTGGACATCGAGAGAGCGTTCGACCGAGTGTGGCACGACGGGCTGCTGTATAAGCTCTTTAAGGAGCTGAGCTTCCCGTTACATACAGCAGCACTGATCGCGTCATACCTGGCCGGACGTACCTTCTCGGTACGCGTCCACAACTCGGTCTCGACTTCGAGGCCGATACAGGCGGGGGTGCCTCAGGGAACGGTACTATCACCGCAACTTTTCAGCTATTATATAGCAGACCTACCGTCCCATCCCGATACTTCCTTGGCGTTCTACGCCGATGATACCGCCCTTTATTCCCATGCCTTCACCGCACAGGACGCAGTAGATAATCTAGCAGCACACATGGAACGCGTGCTAATATTTTATGAAAATTGGAAAATTCGGCTAAACCCGAATAAAACCGAGTTAGTTATTTTCACGAAAAAGCGAACCAACATTGCAGCACGGCCAATTAGGGTGCAAAACACCCTTATCCCTCCTAAATCCCACGTCAAATATCTAGGAATCTATCTGGACAGGAGCCTTAACTTTTGTCGCCATGTGGCATATATACACGAAAAACATCACTGTATTTTCGAAAAGTTAAGACCTCTTGTCCGGAGTGGTTCCTATTTAAGTCCTGGCAATAAAATAACTTTATATAGGTCCATCATAAGGCCATTCCTGCTGTACGGGGCACCTGTCTGGTGCTCGGTCGCGGAGTGTCATAGAAAAAGGATCCAGATTATTCAGAATAAATATTTAAGGGCGGCCTTCTCGGCGGGGCCGCGCACCCGGATCAGCGACTTGCATGCTTGGTCAGGCGTAGAGTATGTCAACGAACATATTGACAAACAGGCATGTAAGTTCTATGAACTGGGAGTGCGCGGCTCAACGAGGACCGCTAACCTGGCGACCCTGAGATATGACCCGCGGGACGTGCCCAGACATGGCCCGGTACACAGGAAGACGACGGTGTACTACCTGCAACCCAGGCCGCCTTAGACGATGGACCTATTCCCATCCCTAATCCTAAAAGACCCGTCAAACTTCCCCTTTTGTGCCCCTGGGACTCTCGAGAAATCGAGATCTACCAGGAGCACAGAAGTCAACCCATCCTGACCCACTGACTAGACCCCAAGAACAGGCACCGCCCATCTCGCCATTTTAGCGAGGTGGGCGGGGCGTGCTTAGGGACACGGATCTCCTATAACAATCGTCAACCGTAGCTAGCTAAATGTTATCAGTATACATCGTATACACACTGCGATCGAGCTGCCTCCTGTTCCCCTGCTCCGTGCAGGCGAATTACGGCTACACGTAGCCAAGCATTATGATGTTTGGTTGCAATTCCCACCTCATTGAGATTACAAAAGTAATCTCTGATCCTTTTTGTTGTGCTGTCTTGTATGTTGTATGTTGTATTGCCCCCATAACCAAAGAAACGTGGAATGGGGTTTTTCACAGTGTTTTTCCCCATGTTGCCTTTCCCTCATCTTTCCTTTTCCCCCTCCTCAAAACAAGCCAGCTATTTCGTCATGCTATTTGCAATCCATCACGCAACACTATTGAAGGGCTCAGCCCAAGCAATAAAGATCATGTATTTGAGTGCCACCGAAAATATATTATTAAACATAGCTGGCATTACATCAGCTGCCAACTTCTGTTAGGTGTGGCGCGTTGAGTGGCCATTAGTGGCGCTATTAAGAGCGTGCGAGGGGCACACACACGTGCCACCTTCTAGATTTAAAGTCATGTGTAATATATCATAGGTGAAATTGTAATATCAGATTATTTAAAATAAATGTATTATATATATATATTAGATAAATCGATATTACAGTATTGTTTTATGGACATAACTCAGGTAAGTGCACGGTAGACTGAGACGGGTCGGGTCGTTGCATCAGACTATTAACTTAGCAGTGGATAGTTTATGTCACAGTTTTTAGCAATAAAAAAATGTTTACTTAGATACCATTATTATCTCTTTGCTACTGACTAAATTAATCTATGTGGTGAGAGAGTAAATGAAAATCAGAAAAAACCTTTACTTCATCTTTTGAGTAAAGCACATAAGCAACAATATCCTTTCTAATAAAAGGCCCTACTATGCTCTTAAAATCATGACATAAAGTAACAGTGTTAAAGTTTCTTTTAGCAGAAATCGGCTACAAAAAATATTGTTCTATAGGATGATTCTACAGGTCAATTTGAAAAAGGACATGAGAAATTTTATCTAATCTATTGTTCCCCCTTTCTTGAAGATTTTTTACTGTTTTAGGAAGAATTGAATACTGTGATGTTGGAATGGAATCATACGAAAATCTCGACATAGCATTTGTCCCGCGGGACGCCCAGAAATTTGTGGCTCTGTAAATTACGAAACAACGATCGAACCCCGATATGTTGAAAACTGTGAAGAGGAATGCATATTCGTGAACTGCCCCTGTTCGGATGGAGATGTATTCAGTTTGTGTCAAATTATTGTAACAGAGATGGGGTTATTTAAAACTGCCGATGTATTTGACGCCGTCAACTTATACACAACTTTGAGGAACGAAATTTTTTTCGTTGCTATAAGAATAATGTAAGTTTAATGTAGGTATATAGAAAAAAGGTTGTATCCGAATAAAGACAACTTTATAAAAGTAAGAAAGCATTTTTATTTAAAAACAAATAAATATAAAATGTTCACAAAATAAACAAAACCATAAAATGTACACAAAATAAACAAAACATATTATCAAAAATAGTATTTTTTTTTCCTAAAAAAGTAAAAATCATATAGTAGTTAAAACCATAATCGCTGGCACAAATCCAAAAAATACTCTATGCAAATCCAAACGATTTAGCATTACCAATTCCGAAGTTCATGTTTAGCTTAAAATCATCGTAATGCATATGAAGTGTAGGTAGCTTCAGCTGTAGGGCACACGTATTTGCAATTGGGAATTTAGATTTATTCTCATGCAAAAATATAATCTTGGGTTTCACAGGAAAGCCTAAAGGTGGTACAGAGTCAGCACCAGTTGCAAACACTAAAATGTCCGAATTTTCATCACTTCTGTTTACATCTGCCTCTGCCGAATATTCTGAAGAGCGTATATTCTGTTAGTCGAATAAAAGCAAAAAAGAATAATTTGCCTTACCTTCGCAATCCAATATGTAGTCTCTAAAATAAGAAATGGCCCTATTTTCGAGTTCTCGTTTGTTGGAACCTGCCTCACTGTATTCAATATCAAAATTTTTTTCAAGATCTTCTGCTGTTACTATTCTCTTGTTACAAAATACATCTTTAAATAAATGTGGGTATGCCTTTATTTGTTCATAGATGCCACATGTTTGCAATCCTTCGTCACGCAGCTGGTTCAGAGGCTCTTCAACCCGCTTGAGTGCATAGAATTTTAATGTATCTAAAAAAATGCAATCTCATGGTAATGGCGGAACATTTTAACAAATTTATATAAAAATCATTTATAAAAAAAGCTTTTATTAAATTATGCATTAAAAAGATAAAAAATACAGTCAGGAAAAAAGCATTTTTTAGATGATAGATAGAAGATAGATAGTTTATTTAACAGCATAGCTATTACATAAAATTTACAAAAGCGCTCCTACATTTTACAAATTCACAAATTAATATATATTACATGTAACAAAGTTCACCCACACGTTTAACTAGATAGATAATACTTCTTTAAATTCCTAATAAACAGTTTAATAGTAGGCAAATTTTCAGATCAATAGGCAGGGCATTAAACAATCTTATTCCGTCTCCCAAGAGGTACTTTTGTATATATGTAGAACGTTGAAATTCTATGTCAAAACAGTATTTTGAACGGATATCATAGAAATGAATTTGTGATTTACAAACAATTTATGAGCCAATATAAAAGCTTGTTGCTAAAATAGCTTTTAAACAAACCAAATTTCAGTTATAGCAATCTACCTTGCGACAATCTTTTAAATCTGCTCATTAGCATCTACAAATGTATTTTCTTAAGATGTATTTTTGTTTATTTTTATCTTTTTAGTGCATAGTTTAATAAAAGCTTGCTTTAAAAATTATTTTTTGTATACATTTATTTTGTTTTTAGTTTCTGAATTTAGTTTTCTCTGTGTGAAAATCGGCTGGGGGGCTGTGAACTTAAGAACACTATAGTTTAGTATTATCGTCGGAGCTATAAACACATACCAAATTTGATATCAATCGAATATGTAGGAGTGGTTTAAAAAAATTCAGTTGCAAGATTTAACCGACACTAACAGGGGGCAGGGGGGGGAGCAGAGGGAAATGGCAAATAACATACTTATGGTGGGACTTAGGAGTACCTAAACAAACGGAATCACACACGGCTGAGATAAAAAGAAGAATACTCGAGTCCATGAAAATAACTGTAAAAGAACATGACATTAGAGAAAACTATCGAGTAAATAAACAAGAAGACTGTATGATCATGGTGAAACTTGGAAAAAATTAACAGAAACGGGAAATTTTTTAAAGAATCAAACAAATGAAGGCTTAGCAGTAAAAAACTGCGGTCTTGAAGGCAAAAATCCAAGGATCTATCTAAATGACTATATGACAACATTAAAAAGAAAATTATTTCCAAAAGTTAGGGATATACAGAGAGATAAAGCTTACAAGGCTTCATACACTCTGAATAGAAGCATATTTGTGAAAAAGAATATTTTAAAAATCCTTTGTGCTGGTTAAAAGCTTAGTATAGGGAATAGATTATTAAAGTAGTTTAAGTCCCCTTTGTACTCTACTAAGCAAATAAATTTAATTTGAAGTTAAATAAAAGCTTGTAAAAATATACCTTACCATCGAATATTTTCCACTTTTCGTCAACACGCTTTATATAATGGCATCCAGCAATTGAGAAAATATTCTCTGATCGTGAGCCCTGCTACAACTTCTAGCTTTATTTGCTCTTTTATTTTGATCCTTATCTTCATTAAATTTTCGTTTACTATTTAGTTTTTGACGTAAGTTTTCTAAAAGAGATTGCTTTATGTTTGAGATTGGACATTCTGTGCGAGACTTTAATTTACAAAATTGCCTTAAAGCTATGCCATGTCCACATTTTGGAACAAATTCTGCCAGTTGTATATCATCCATTAATAGAATTATTGTTGGTTCAATCTAAAATGATAAATTAATAGATATAATCTTTATGTACACTAGAAAACAGTTGCAAGATTTTAGTCCACGAGGGGACGGTAAAACTAATAAATCGATTTACCCGTTTCGTTGCGTAAATCGTTAGTATTGCTAAAATAAATAGGCCTGCAATATGTTTCACTCTTTTCAGAAGTGTTGCATTTGCCACAAGAAAATTAAAAAATCCCACCACATAACACTTTTATGTGCCCCTGACAGTTCTATACTTTTTTGGAAGCCATTTTACAGGTTTACTACAAAATAAAAGCAAAAGGTACGGACAGTAGTCAGTAGTGTTGCCAACCGTACCATAAGTAAGGTACGTACAACAAATACTCTCAAAAACCATTTGAGAGTTGTTTTGTGTTGAATAATGTACTGTTCAATGTGAATCATGCTCTTGTACTTCTGTTAGGACCTGTGTAAGAATTTCATATTTGTTAGCACCAATAAACTTTGTTTTTGCTTTTGTTTTGGATACTACGGCCCGGGTTCGTTTCCCGTCGATGTTTTTGTATTTTTTTTCAAAGTTATGTTTGTTCCTTTTGTTAAATCCGGATGTTTTCTTTGGTTACGCCCCAGAGCGAGCGGAGGGCCATGCGTGAAGTGTAAAATGCGAATCTAAATTCATGTGTTTATCAATTTTGTGAACTAGCATCTACAGCTCACACCAAATCAAAGATCACGAGTCGGCCCAAACGAGTTTCGAAGGCAATCTTAACTTCACGCATGAGCCTCCGCTCGCTCCGCGGCTCAACGAAACGAAACTAACCCAAATTTACAAAAACAAACATAACCTTAAAAAAATAAAAAGCCAATGACGGGAATCGATCGCGGAACGCCCAGTGCCGGACTGTGACCTTTTGGGGCCCTGGGCTAACGATATCTGGGGGCCCCCTAAATAATTAAAATATTTGCCATTTTCCTAAAAAAAATAGGCGGGAGAATTTAAAACATACAAAACATAAGCTTTTTTTATTTTAAACTATTTAAATACGTTATAAACTTAGGTAAAAGCATACAATAAACAGGTACCTTCTTAATCTTTGGGGAACAAAAAAATTAAAGGCATAAATTCTTAACTTAAACATAATTTAAACAAAACAGAGTATTAATAAATGAACATAATAAATAACAATAATATAATTTATAAAAAAACTTTTCTACACTTTTGTGCTGCAAACTCTTTTATTTGCTCATCATATTTTAAGTCTTTGGTGAGATCAGTATTAATAGAAAGAAGTGATAAATAATTAAGTCTAGTATTTGTCATTGTTGTCCTATATTTGTTTTCTATATTGGACATTTTAGAGAACGCACGCTCCGCTTCACAACTAATAATAGAGAGGGTTAAAAAAATCTTTAAAATGGTATATACCTACATTTGGGAAAACGTCAACAAGTTTCTCTTCAAAAATTAAATTGAACATATCAATACAAGTATAGGACTCTAGCTCAGTTTGTTTAAGATAAGTTTTGAACTGAACACATTTATTTACTAAATGTTGATCTACGTCATCTAAATAGTAATCAATAATAGCGTGTACATTATCCAGGTCGATGTTTTCCTTACTTTGATCTTGCAAATCCATCAAAAATTTTAATCTCTTACTATATTCTGCATATACTTGACCACACACAGCTTTTTCTGTCGATTTATCTGCAAACTTTGAAATAATCCGTCTATTGTTTACATCGCTATATTCTATTTCTACACTAGGACTTAATTTTTTGGCCGTGTCTTGATATCCCTCAGTTTTTCATCTGATTCGTGTCGTATTTTGCTTATAAACGCTTTTAATGACATAATTAACTTGTTGCCATCACGTATGTCCAAACCAGGAGTTTGTAATTTTTTGTTAACTGAATTAAATCTTTCTAAAATTTTTTCCCAAAATAGAAATAAAATGGCAGTTTCGAGTTTTGTCAATTTATTAAATAAATTTAATGCCTCTTTTCGAAAATCAATTTTCTCATTCTCATTGTCATTAAATGTCTTAAGAATATTTATGATATTACCATAATTATCTTTTAAGGCTTTAACAGCATCGTAGTGACAAGACCATCTGGTCTGACAAACTTTTTAACGTAAATTTCAATTTAATTTCACGATATAGAAGTTCCCACCAGAAAACATATATTTGTTGCACTAAACCAAAGAAGTTCACGATTTCAGTTGCAACCTTAACTGCACCAACCAGGTTAAGAGAATGTGCAGCACACGGCACATAATTAGCGAATTTATTTTTCTCTTTTAGAAGAGCTTGCACATCATTATATCGACCGGACATATTGGTAGCGTTGTCAAAGGACTGCCCCCTACAATTATGCAATAGCAGTCCATTAGTTTCTAAAAATTCCTGTAGAGTGTAGAGAATTAAATAAGTATAAGCCAGTGTGACTACTAATCTTAATGAATGAGACACATCTTTCATACACTTTTCCCTGAAAACAAGATCGTAGTACAATAGCAAGTTGGTCATTATGGGACAGATCTGGTGTTGAATCCATCACAATTGAATAGTACTTTGTGTCATCGTTATTTATTTGAGTTGTATTTGTTTTAATTATTTGTTTGCCCATAATCTCAACTATTTGCTCATATATTGTTTTTGATAAGTACGATATTAACTGTTGTGGTCGTGATTCTCGCTGCTCAATATGCTCACGAATGAACCGGTCGAACTCTGCTAGCAGGTCCAGGGCATCCATAAAATCACCATTATGAGGAGAACCAAAAACTTCCTCGATACCTCTGAATGCTAAACCCCTTATAGTCAAATACTTTACCACCGCAATAATACGTTTGAGGACATTGTGGTAATATTCTGTATCTTTTCTTAGTTGCTCCTGTAACTGTTTATCTAAAACGGACTTATTTTATTTTCGTGTCAACCAAACTAACATTGAATTTTTATGTTCAATAGAATTTTCATGATTTTCTAAACAACTTGTTATACGTGTTTCCAATCAGAAAAGCCGGTTGTGTATTGAGAATTTGTTTTAGAAAAAAGTTTGCAGGTCAGACAAAAAACACTACCAATACTAGTTGAATTACATAGTCAAGATCTTTCCAGCACTTGGCCATTTTTAAGTTTTTTAATGAAATGTTTATTTGAAAATGATCTGTTTTGTTCTTTGTATTATCTTACCGAAACAGAATATATATTGTTCGGATCTTTATTTTGAAAGTAACTCATTTCATGTGAAAGGATATAATCAATAAAATTTTTACTTAGCGATTCAGGCCACGAACCCACGTCAACGTATTTCTCAAACTCAAACCCAACATTTTCTAAACACTTTTCGGCCGGGGCATTACTGATGTCCTCTGGTTGAACATCTTTTTCAGAAGACTGCTGGCTATCGAGACCGAGATCTTGCATATTTTCACTATTGATATTTGCTTGTTGTGTTTCTGCGTTTTCTTCGGCTAAGTTCGCTTCCCTTTCGCTTGTTAATGCATCTGCGTTTGTTATATTCTTGCTACTTTGCCCCAATGTAAAAAAGTTGATATTTTGGCACATTTACTTTTTTCTTTTTCTCGATTTAGCAGTACTTTTCTTTTTCCGCCCCACTTTTATATTTTCTGTCAGACATAATTATATTGTTAACTAAGCACTTGATTTTCCTGAAAATAAATTTTAAAGTTTAGGTCATAAAATTATAATTTGATCAATTTAAAAAAATAATAACACAACAGAGTGTGCTTAATAAACTAAAAATATTGAAACACAAAACAATTAAGTATATTTCTGGGATAATTAAAAAAAAAGAACCTAGGGAGTTTATTTAAAAAATTAAAAAATCATTGTCTATATGTACTCGCTGAAAAAATACACTTTAGAATTATTTTGCTCCACTTTAAATAAATATTGATTTTCCGTTGTCATCCATTATTTGCCATTGCTACCCTTACTTAAAAAAGGATTTACTACAATAATCAAGGCTATTTTACTTTTATCAATAATTATGTATTCGCGGGCAATCTTCATAATCCGCATAAAATTATTGATAAACAAACATCACAAATCACAAAATTTAAGACAACATACCTATTTGTAGGAAATTGTGATGATTTCAATCATTGAAAATACTAAATTCATATATTAATACCTCGATTAATACCAAAAAATCATTGCCTCAATCGTGTGGTCTCAATATTTTCCTACTTAAATAATTTAAAAATGTGTATTGGTACTTACTTTTTACTTGAAACTTGAATAAGAATAAACAGGTAGGTATCTTTTAGTTTCAGATATTATGCACATGGCACAGCACTCATTAAATCAGTATATTACATTATCGCAACTTGATTTTATTATTGCACAAATAAATGGCTATACAGGCAGAATAGGCCAAACTAACCACTACTGCCACTACGTGTGTATACATGCTCGCGGCTCCGTGGCTCTATCTATTTTTTCCCGCGTATTCGGTTTTGTGGTAGGGCCGAAGAACAAACGTAAATTGCTCTGGAAAATTAAACATAAAATAAATTTGATATGATATTTGATTTTTTATTTTTGATTTCTACTTTTTAACTGGTTGATTATTTTATTGATTGTATGCATATTTTTATCTTAACGGGAAACGGGGGCCCCTAGAGCTCGTGGGCCCTGGGCTGCAGCCCATTAAGCCCATACGTAGATCCGGCCTTGGGAACGCCATATCCGAAAGTCAGAATCGTACCACTAGATCACGAAACCGCTTGAAAGGTTTTTGCTAGACCGTATAGACAAGGGTAAAAATAACGGAACTCGTTCAGGCCGACTCGTGATCTTTGTTTGGGGCGAGCTGGAGCTACTATTCAAAATGCCTGCTAAGAAAATTGTACTGTCACTAAATATTCAGGATTGCGGTTGGTAAATTGGAAATGGCATTGTTATTTAGATATTTATTTTCGATATAAAATCGTGGAGCATTTAGTCTTCTGCGGTTTAGTGGTGAGGCCTTCACTTCACAATTTTATATCGAAAATAAATATCCATATAACGATCGAAATTAGAAATATATACCTACCTATAATATGCCAGTAACACTATTGTTCACCATGATACAATAACCGTTATTGTATCATGATTGTTCACCCATATTTTAGTAAACGGATATCTGTCAAATTATTTTGTTACTTTTTGCTGCAATTTTGTAAGCATTGGTATAACTTTAATAAAATCGTTTAAACTAATTTTTTTATCTTATTTTAAACTTTTTAGTTTCATAGAGATCACTTAGGTAAATTTCGACATTTTTGATCCGCCATTCTGATTTCTTTTACATACACGTCAAAAAACGTCTCCAGCTATCCTAAACACCGTCACGTTCCAAATTTGAGACAAATCGGTTAATAAATGAGAAAATTCGCCATTTTGAGTCAGCTATTTTGAATTGCATAAATTAAAGTTAAAAAAAATCGTCTTTAGCGACCCTAAACACGGTCAAGTTTCAAATTTGAGACAAATCGGTTAATAAATAAGAAAATTCGCCATTTTTGATCCGCTATTTTGAATTGCATAAATTAAAGTAAAAAAATCGTCTTCAGCGACCCTAAACACGGTCAAGTTTAAAATTTGAATCTTTACGTAAAAAAAATATTAAAGTGTATTGTCACCGAGCCCCTCTACACGTGCCAAATTTGAAGTATCTACCTCATCGGGAAGTGGTTAAAAACAATTACCAGATTTGTCAAAAAATGTTACTTTATTAGATACATAGCTTTCAAATTACGTCAGGTAACCCGATACACTAAATATAAACGGTCCATAATAATCGCACTCTCTAGGTACCACTACCGTACTTGTATGTTCAGTTCCCGGATCTAGACAATAATAAAAACTGATAGCTTTACCTTTTGTTCCCTCATTTTTAACAATTGTTCAGTGGTCAATCTAAGCCTAGTGCCTCTAAGGAACTCTTCCATTTCCACTATGTCTGCGTCATTGGCATCCATTGTAAACATTTTAAGCAAAACCACTTCCTTGAAGATACCTCACATAACCTATAAAAGCGGCATACACGTGGTACTCTGCCACTGGACCTGTTTTAATGATAGTTTAATGCAACATAAATAAGTCGACATAAATAAGTCGACATAAATAAGTCGACATAAATAAGTCGACATAAATATGTCGACATAAATAAGTCGACATAAATAAGTCGACATAAATAAGTCGACATAAATATGTCGACATAAATAAATCGACATAAGAAGTCGACTGGTCGACTTAAAAATATATACCATTGTGATCCTTCAGCGCTTCCGTAGTTTTTAGATAGTTTAGTTTTTTGTTTAAACTGCCCACAATCGTCGGTATCGCACCTTAATTTATATATATAAATATTTTGACATCACTAATTTCAATATATTTTTTTATATTTATCGTTGTTGCCTAATTTAATCTTTTTCAAATAAAGAGATAGTATCGTAATTGTGGGGTGTTTTATTTGGCTCAATCGCAGAAGTGTTTAATTTATTAATCTTAATTTTGCTAATGAATGGGTGGTGGCATTCTTTTTTCGCTCCTTACCGGTTAGGTTTACCTTGGAGAGTGAGGGTCTTGGAGCAGGTTCCACGCGGGGATCACCAGTTTGGTCCGTAACGAACTCGGTGGCGCCCAATGAACCTTTCTCAGGTTAATTGAGCAGCGGGCAAATTGCGCGCTCACTTTACAGCTTGCTACAGGGCCTTGCACTCCGACCTGCCGGGTAATTATTTTTGCTGTGGTCGAATTCGGTAAGTGTACACTATTGCTAATCTCGGTGGAACAACACAGTAAAATTAAATCAATTAAAATCAGTAGGTGCACACTGCACACATTTAAAACCTAATATAGGTACACGAAAACTATTATAATAGCATATACAATTAACGACATTTAGAAGTACACTAAAACTAGAATACAAAATACTTAAAGACTATAAATTCTACAAATGTGAAATGGATATACTCTAATTTAAAGTTGAAACTAAGAACAGCTTTGAGTTTTTTTTAGGTTATTGAGAATGTAAACAAATAATCGTATAAACGTCAAACGATACAAAATGACGAAATCAAATAGATTCAAAACTGAAATATTATTCCGACATCTATTGTCCGTAATCAGCAATAATTTACTATATATTAACATCAAAATTGAACCAGGATGTTCTTGAATTTTTTGTCTCCTATATCAGAGGAATGGGCGCTTCTAACGACCACCCTACTCCTTTAGATTTTGCATATCGCCTAAAATGGTTCATTTTGGGCAAAAATTCATCAGGAGTGTTTACGCAATCCACTAACACCGAAAAATGTGAAGAACAATGTTTGTTCAGTTTGTTGTCGCCACTAAGCTCTAACAAACCTGAAGTCTCATCTGAAGATTATTGTTTAACAGAGCAAATGCTTAAGGGTTTGTGCAAAAATATTAAAACCTTAAAAGCACCCGAAGATAATTTTGTAGATGAAGACTTTCTACAAGCGGAAAATCCAGAAATTAATATGCCAGAAAACCACCTACAGCTACTAGAAGACTGAAAGCAAAGAAAAGATTACCCAGCAGTCTTTAAACTACATAGGCTATGTGGCATACAAGTTTAAACATAAATATAACTTAGGTTCTCCAACAATTAAAGCAGACTTAAGTTTATCGAAAAATAATGAATGGATACACATTATTTCTAGAGGCGGCCTTTTAGAACCCTGCGAATCTCTTAATGAAGCTGCAAAAATCCTTGATGCGAAATTTTACAAAATTCATGGCAATTCCCTCTGCAAAGAAAAAATTATTTTTGATCGTGTAGCAAATGAAACAAGCTGGCAGGAACGTCAAACTGGTGAGAGCAGGGAGTGACGCCCCCGCCATTTCGAGTTGCCACGGGATGTGGCCCATCAAATCCTATCGTCCTCCCCCAGGCTGGAGAACACCGAAGTACAAAGTTTGGAGCTGATCAATGACAGTTTGTGACAAAAGGGGCTGCATTGTATTGGCTGACAGGAACGTCAAACTGGTGAGAGGAGTTTGATTACGGGGAGTGACGCCCCCGCCAATCCGAGTTGCCACGGGATGTGGCCCATCAAATCCCATCGTCCTCCCCCAGGCTGGAGAACATCGAAGTACAAAGTTTGGAGCTGATCAATGACAGTTTGTGACAAAAGGGGCTGCATTGTATTGGCTGACAGGAACGTCAAACTGGTGAGAGCAGTTTGATTACGGGGAGTGACTCCCCCGCCATCCGAGTTGCCACGGGATGTGACCCATCAAATCCCATCGTCCTCCTCCAGGTCGGAGAACACCAAAGTACAAAGTCTGGAGCTGATCACTGGGGAGCGATCCAACAAACCTCATTTTTACCCCTGTCAGACTAGGGACACCAAAGGAATGAGTCTGAGGCCGATGCTTCCAGTGGAAGCGGCCCTAGGAGGTAGATGCATACGCCTACTCGCATCGTCCGGTGAAAAACCACCTCACCAGAACTGGGAAGCGCTAAGTAGTTTTCTCAAATCACGTTCCGCTTCCGCGCTGGTGGTCCCGGGTTCCACAGTAGGAATATATGGACATAATGGTGCTTCCAGGATCAAAATATTCCGGAGGTAAACTCCCCGGCCATTCGGATCTCCGGGCGCTGGGTGGCCCTGAGAGCCCTTCATTCCGCATTTCACTGACAGCAAAGATACCGAACCAGTTTAGAATAAATTTCTGCAACATAAGAGCCCTAAATACAAACATAAATTCGGTACACCATCTACAAACAAATAGACCACACATACTAGCCCTTACAGAAACACAAGTATGTTCTACAACAACAACAGTAAACTACCCTTATCCTAGTTACGACTTACATACCCGATTTAGACATAAGTTAGCAATATGCCTTTTTGTCCGAAGCGACATTTCCCTCGAACCGAACAACCCTGACGTCATGTGGCTCAAGTTCACCGCCAAGGGATTAACCAAGTTTATATGTTGTCTCTATCGCCCTCCGAGCGATAGAGCCTAGCAAAGCTTTTTTTCAACACTAGCTACCTCTTTTGACTCAATACAGGTCGATCACCCCAGTTCAGAAATAATCGTTCTGGGAGACTTCAATGCCCACAACACCAACTGACTCAAACATCACAACAAGACCGACAACGAAGGTAGAGAAGCTGAAGCATTTGCCATCAGCTGCGGGCTTACTCAACTTGTAGACGAACCAACTCGAATCTTAGAGAGGGGCGAATTCGCCGCCCTCCTGGATCTTTTTCTAACCACCAATCCTGACCAGTACACAATTACAGTTGGTCCACCATTAGGTACTTCCGGCCACAAACTTATTACAACGGTTTGTGAATTGCCACTCCCACAGAGGGATCCACCATTGCCTCGCAAAATCTGGCATTATAATTCTGCAAACTGGGACAATCTAAGGGAGTTGTACCTAGATTTTCCTTGGCTCTACGTCTGCTTTGGCACTGACGACCCGTCAGTCTGCTGCGAAGAGATCACGCAAGTAATCTCCTCAGGAATGGAAGCATACATCCCAATTTCCATCAAGTTGCCATCAAAAGGAAAGCCCTGGTTCGACAGAAGATGCGAAAGAGCTGTAGGTAGGAAACAGCAAGCCTACAAGTACTGGCAGCAAAATCAGACCGCTGAAAATCGCAATTATTTTGTCGAAGAGAGAAACGAATGCAAACGTGTGATCGACGAAACTAAGAACAAACACAATCAAAGGTTCCAGGAATTTCTGGTCGGTAGCAAAGGCAGTAAGTAACAACTTTACAAAAACGCATCTCCCACCTTTGACGGACGAACGTGGCATCACGGCGACTACAGCCAAGGAAAAAGCAAGCATGCTCGCCAAAATGTTTTCATCGCACTCTACCTTAGTGTTGAATTTCTACTGTGCAGTGTAAATAAAATTCAATACACTTCCATATATCAGTGAAATTTATTTAAAAGTAAAACGTGTGACAAAATATAAAAAGACAATTGCAAGACGGTGGCCAACGCAGTTGACCTGCCAAAGATTCTTAGATGACTAACTTAGGTACTAGAGTCATAAAACTAAAAAAGGACACTTAAGCGACCCAAAGCTCACAAAACAAAAGATACCAGATGGGTCCGCATATTGCCACTTTTGAAAACGAAAGTGTCGCCAAATACCTACTACTTACACAGACAATTATAAAACATCCAAATTATACAGTGCCGTATCATTAATTTCAACACTCCCACTTAATTTGAATATTTCTATTTAACGCAAATTTAATTTATGACGTAAATTACAAAACTGCTGCTTTGCTATAGGTTTTGTAAAAATGTCTGCTAATTGTTCTCTAGTATCTATGTATTCTAAATCTACTTGCTTATCATTAATGATATCACGAACGAAATGATATCGCACATCAATATGTTTCGACCGCTTATGATATTCAGGATTTGAACCTAATCTAATAGCTGCCTGGTTGTCAACAAATATTTTTACTATTTCACAAGTAATATTTAACTCATTTAGGAATCTACGCAACCAGACAGCTTATTTTGCACAATGAGAGAGCGCTATGTATTCAGACTCGGCAGTGGAAAGCGAAACAACACTTTGTCGTTGACTTGACCAAGATATGGGAGCGCCATATAATACAAAAACAAAACCACTTCTAGATTTCCGCGTTTCTACACATCCTGCATAATCCGCGTCAGTAAATCCCTGCATTAAACTTGATCTCCCACTATTTCCAAAAACTATTCCTAAGTTTACTGTACCCTTTAAATAACGCAAAATTTTCTTAACATATTCCCAATGCTCTTGCGCGTAAGAATCTAAAAACATACTTGCATAATTTACCGCGAATTCTATGTCTGGCCGACTAACTCTAGCTGCGAACAATAATGACCCTACTGCTTCCCGATAAGGTATTTTGTTTTTATTTTTACTACTGCCTTGCCCCTTTTTAAGATAGTTACCTGGCTCGGCAGGTATATAAGACACTTTTGCATCTTTCATATTAAACTTATCTAATAACTTATTTACATAGCTTGGCTGACATATTTTTAAAGTACGCTTATTTCTATCGCGCTCTATCTGCATTCCTACAAAATAATTTGCCCTATCCACAGTTATTTTAAAATTCTCCTTTAAACAATTTAAAACTTTATCGATTGCACCAATACTCGCACAAGCCAATAAACCATCATCTAGATATAAAGCTAAATATACAATATGGCTACTTACATTACCAACAAATACGCAATTATCACTTTCAATGCTTCGGAAATTAAACTTATTCAAAAAACTCACGAACTTTTATTTCCAGCATCGTGGTGACTGCTTCAAACCATATAAGCTGCGATGTAATCTGTACACGGCGGCGGCGTTGGCTTCATCTCTGTAACCCGGTGGCTGCTGTAGATAAATCTCCTCCTGAAGTTCGCCATATAAAAAAGCAGTTTTTACATCAAACTTCATCAGTTCATAGTCCCTTTCGGCTGCCATTGCTAAGAGTATTCTAATTGACTCGTATCTTACCACAGGAGCATATGTGTCCGAGTAATCTATACCTTCGCGTTGTGAGTAACCTTTGGCAACAAGTCTTGCTTTATACCTTTCAGCAGTGCCTCCAGGATCTGTTTTGATTGCATAGACCCACCTACAGCCGATTGCGCGTTTATCCTTGGGTGGTAAACAAATACTCCAAGTTTTATTTTCTTCTAGCGCTTCAATCTCTTCCTTCATAGCACGCTGCCACAAATGAGCACAGTCACTTGTTATAGCGTCATTGTATGTCAGAGGTATTTCATCGGCATAATATGCAACTGGAATTTCGTATCGATCAGGAGCTTGCAGTTTTTCTCTATCACGAAGTGTCCTTTCTTCGTTATTTATGGAAGCTACCTGCGATTGTGGCTGCGGATGCTCTTCGATCGTCTCATTCACGTCCTCTGGCTCGTCGTAGATACTAAAATCCAGATCAATAGAATTGCTATTATCCTGACAACTGTAACAGTTTTCATTGAAATCTACATCGCTGCTAATGTAAACTTTACATGTTTCATTATCCCATAATCTATAATTAGTGGAGTCACCATCATAGCCAATAAAAATGACCTTTCTGCTTTTAGGGTCCATTTTATGGCGTTTTTCTTTGGGAATATTTACAAATGCTTCCGCGCCAAACACTTTCAAATGATTTATTTGGGGCTTGCGACCGAACCACTTCTCGTAGGGGGTTACTTTTTCAGTCGGGTTCAAAGCCATCCTCTTTAAAATATAACCAGCTGTATTAATTGCTTCCGGCCAAAGTTTATTAGACACCCTTTTCCCCAGAAGAATTGATCTTGCACTTTCTACAATTGTTCTGATTTCACGCTCGGCCCGTCCGTTTTGCTCGTGTATATAGGGTGAAGACAGTTCATGCACAATACCTTTGTCTCTTAAATATTTTGTAAATTCAATCTACGTATATTCTGTCCCGTTATCGCTACGCAACACTTTTATCCTTTTACCGAGCTGCGTCCACACAAAAGCTTCAAATTCGCGGAATTTGCCAAACACTTCGGATTTGTGTCGCAAAAAAATATATTTTACGAAAACTGGTGCACTCGTCTTTAAATAATAAAAAGTATTTAGATCCGCGGGGTGATTCAACATTTACCGGTCCACACACGTCCGTATGTATCTTTTCACCAGGTCCGTAATTGCTTGTTTTTGCTTTTACACTTGGATGAGATTTTCGCGTCTGCTTGCCAGCGACACAGGCCTCGCAAAAAAAGTTAGTTTGGTCAATGTTCATGTCACTTATGTCGAGCAGCTTACATGTATTTGTGACCGCGCGGATATTTGCGTGAATCACTCGCTCATGCCAGAGCTTTGCTTTATTCATTTGTGTAGTAGCTGCATTTGCTTGGGCAACATTACACTTTGTAGGCATTATGACTTTAAAATACATACGGTACAATGATTTATGGCGGGTACCAAGTGAGGACACATTTCTAGAACTGTCACATATTTCACATTTTTCTTTGAATGCATGGAAAAAAAAATTTTGGTTGCTTATCACTCCGATTGAAAATAGGTTGCGTTTTAACCCTGGTACGAGCAGAATATTTCTAAGTTCGCGTTGCTGAAGCTGATCGCCTATTACTTCTTGAATTATAATTGTACCTATGCCTGTCGCTTCTAATATTTCATCATCTGCTATTTTGACGAAATGCTTATTTGACACGTCTTCAATTTTCGTGAAGTAATCTCTTCGGTATGCCATGTGCATGCTAGCACCTGAGTCAGCGATCCACACATCAATGTCCTCATCTGTGGTGTTCGAATAGAGAACAGTGACGTCACATACATACGCTGAAGCGGTGTTTGTTTGGAAGTCCCCGCTCTCACGTGCTCCTCTCTTGGTGGGACATTCTCGCACCCAATGACCTTTTTCTTTACAAAAAGCACATTTGGTACGTTTCTTCAATTCTTGGATATTTGGCTTCTTTTTGCCTTTTTTCAGGGCCCCATTATTTATCGATGCTCTTTGAACTTCAAGTGCAGTCACATTTGTTTCATCCTCGAGAATACGCTTATCTTCTTTAAGGAGCCTGGCAACTAAGTTTGTCCGTTTCTTCTCCGCTTCTGGAGTGCAATCCCAAGCGATCCTGAACAAAGAAAATCTGCTAGGCAAACTGCTTAATATCTTGGATATTACGGCTGTCTCTGAAGGTTTTTCGCCGGCATCTTCAAGCTTCATACAAATACTTTCAAGTTTTTCCATTTGGATGGCGATGGACTCACCTTCATTCATGCGAAAAGCATAAAATCGCTCCCAAGCACTTTGCTTTGCATCTATGCCTGTATCGCCGTACAAGATTTGCAATTTTGTCCAAATTTGCTCTGGAGTGCTGCAGTTAATTAAATGTGGGTGTAAATTCTTCTCTACTGAACTTAGTAAAATCACCGTTGCTCGTTCGGGCTCTGCTTCCGTGCCATTCACAAAACCTGTGAGTTCCTTTGCTTGTAAAAGAAACGTAACACCAAACTTCCACATCGAATAGTTTGAACCATCCAGTTTTGTGAGTTCTAAAATTTCCTTATCAGCCATGATAAATGAAACTATAGTCCAGAAACAACGAGACACTAACACACGCGCGCGACTACTAAAAACGATAAATTTCACTGGCGCAGTGGAAGCGAGCTGGGCCCATAACCTGTTTCTGGCGGCTTAAAAGTTATGTATGGTCCATAGATTATACTTATTAGGGAATTGATTTTTGTTTATATTCCAACACTCCCCCCTCTCCTGGCCAAACGGGGGGAGGTACGGGGTCCCGTTTTCGTCCAGGATCTTCTTTTTACCCCGACTGCATCCCCTGAAAATTTCAGCCCTCTGCCTATTCAACAACATGCCAGTAGAAGGAGAGTTACGTTACATATCCGAGCATGACGCGTGACGCCTCGGTCTCATTCAACTCCCGCAAGAAAAAAAACGCAAAACGCGCCTAAAGAAGTTTTTACTTCAAAAAGTAAAAATATGCATGCCAACTACAATGGAATTTCAACAAAATTAGCAATACCTGAAGAGTTAAATACAACTTGATCTTGGTTTTCCACAGACACCATTGCTGATGGATGATATGGCAAATTTGCTGAATTACTTGCAAGTGTGTCCATTTCTTTGTCAGAATAGTCTGCTATCATAAATATTTCCTTAAATATGCTTAATGTAGACACCACTTAAAACTAGGTCCCAACTTAAAATCATTTTAAAACAATTCATGCCATTTATATCAAACCTGAAATATTTATTCAATAATTTACCATGATTTATTTTATTATTATTTTAAAATTTATGCTTTAAGCTATGGGCAGTTAGAAATGTTTTCCTATCTTTAAGTAGCATTTTTTTAAAATCAGTCAGAATATTAAAAATATCTTTTATTGCCTATTCTGTCAACAATATAAGAACTTACCAATAATTTCCAATATCCTGTTGGGTATCAAAGAAGATGCTTGCCCTTTCGACACACCTTCGGTTACAATAGAGGTGGAGATATTTGTTCGAGAAAAACATGTAGGCACAGCATTGGAAAATAAAATTTTCTTTGTTCCACCTTTCGATTTGTATTTCTCTTCGAAGTGCAACTCACAAACTTTGCATTTTTTATGTAATTCCTCTACAGTCATGCTTCGTAAATCATCCTTATTGCAGACCTCGACCCAAATTTTTGAACTAAAATCGAATATGTTTAGCATTTTCATTTTAATTTAAGTAGGTACCTACCTACATTATTTATGAAGTAAACTCTGTTTTATAGAAAATTAATTATTAAAAAAAATTACAATAGTAAAATTAAAAAGTAGGCCCTTACATGCTAAAATCAATTGATTGATTGGGTAGATGTCTCTACCCAAAATTATTTATGTTGTCTAGTTTATACCCAGCATAAAGTTTTATTTCTACTGTGCAGAGTAGATAAAATTCAATACACTTCCATATATCAGTGAAATTTATTTAAAAGTAAAACGTGTGACAAAATATAAAAAGATAATTGCAAGACGGTGGCCAACGCAGTTGACCTGCCAAAGATTCTTAGATGACTAACTTAGGTACTAGAGTCATAAAACTAAAAAAGGACACTTAAGCGACCCAAAGCTCACAAAACAAAAGTTACCAGATGGGTCCGCATATTGCCACTTTTGAAAACGAAAGCGTCGCCAAATACGTACCTACTACTTACAAAGACAATTATAAAACATCCAAATTATACAGTGCCGTATCATTAATTTCAACACTTAGACGTCCCCCAAGGCAAGACTCTCCCCACCATATCGGACATCAACACTACCATGGCAGAAGTCAAGTTTAATCAGCGTGATATTCGCAAAATCCTTAAAGAACTAGATACACAAAAGGCAACAGGAAGTTTAGAGTTAGACTTCTTTTGATGTTAAAAATTTATTTCCTAGTGTACCTCCGATTGAAGTGTTAGAATTAATTAAAATTATGTTAGATAAGAACCATATTAATCACATAATAAAACAGGATTTTTTAAATTGCTTGTCATTATGTTAAGATCAAAATTATTTTGAATTTAACGATAAGATTTACACTTGTATCGAAGGCTTAATAATGGGTAATCCACTTAGTCCTATTTTAGCTGAAATCTTTATGGATAATTTAGAAAAATCAATACATGAACACCATCTTAGCAAATATTGCGTATATTGGTATCGATATGTGGATGACATTTTAGTTTGTTTTAATGGGACGTCAAGACAATTAGACATTTTCTTAGAATTTATTAACACATTACATCCCAATATTAAATTTACAGTAGAATTGGAACAGGAACACTCTATTAATTTTTTAGACCTCAATATTTCAAATATAAACAATAAACATACCTTTGACATCTACCGCAAACCATCTTATACGGATATAATTATTCACAACTCATCTAACCATCCGTACAATCAAAAAATGGCAGCATTTAATAGTTTTATACATAGACTAAATAACATTCCTTTGTCTGAAGATAATTACAATAAAGAGATTAATATAATCAAATAAATTGCTGTGAATAATGGTTATAAGGCTAACATTGTTGATAATTTAATTAAAAATTACGATACCAAAAAAGCTTTAGAATTGGTGTACCCAAAAATTTATAATAATGAACTTAACAATTATCAAATTTTAACACACACAGGAAAGTTAACACAAAAAATATCACAGTACATAAAAAATAAAAATATGAATGCCAAAATTGTCTTTAAAACCAACAATAAAATTAGTAAGTACATTAAAAATAACAAATCCCCTACTCCTAAAAGTAAGAAAAATGGTGTCTATAAATTAAATTGTGGTTCGTGTTCCAAAGTATATATAGGTCAAACTGGTCGACCTTTTGAAAAGAGAATTAGAGAACACCAGTCTTGTTTCATTAATGGCAAGGATACTTCTAACTATGCTTGTCATTTAATTAATGAAAACCACATTTTCAATAATGATTTCCATGTTTTACATATTGAAAATAAAGGTAAAAAATTAAATCTGTTAGAAATTATGGAAATCAATAAATATAAAAAATTGAATATATTACTTAACGAACAAACTGATTTTGGGTTTTCTCCGTTATTGAACCTTTCCTAGAAATTGTTAAATTGTTTCCTTTGCTATTCATAAGGCGCTTGGGTCAAGATTATTTTTTGTAATTTACCTGCAACAGCGGAACTATATAATTTTAGCATATTTTAGTGTAACTATTCACATTTGAAAAAGACGTTACCGTCGAAACACGTGTCATATTTAAATAAAGTTAGTGGAAATCTTTAATGCCTGTATTCTCCGTTCTGTTAAAAAGCAGGCTTAACGTAAGCCTCCTTTAATCTTATAGCTGACTTAAATAAAATTTGGCAAGCACCGTAAAACATATAAGAGGGCTTAATTAAGCCTTCTTAAGATTTGGCAACGTTGCGTTTTCTCTCTTCTTTTTCTAATAGTTTGATGGCCGCTGCAACGAGCTCCAGCAGCGATAACTTCACGCGTAGTTTGTGCAGGTGCTACATTTGGCAGAAAATGGATGGAAAAAGAGAACATCTAATTTCACCCAGTCAGAAAAGGGGTTTTTGTTCAGATTAATTGCTGATAAATACGCAATAATCTTGGAAGATAAAAAAACTGACCGTGCTTCCCTACAGAAACGAGAGGAAACTTGGAAACTCATTGAAAAGGAGTTTAATTCAGTAAGTCCTTCCAATGTTTATAGAGAAACTAGCAATTTAAAGAAATTGTATTCGAATAAGAAAAAAGAAATTCGAAAAAAAGTTGCAGAAGAAAAAAGGAAATATTTCTCACTGGTGGGGGACCGCCTCCAAAAGTACCTAAGCATGGTGATGAGATTGATACTATTTTGCTATCTATTGTGAATGAAAAAACTATACATGGACTACATAACCCTTGTGATAACGATGTCATGAAATCACCAGCTTCCAGTGAATCAGCAAACATCGAATATGTTTTTGAGGATGAGGAAGATAATTTGGGCACGGTAAGTGGCAAAGTATTAACTGACAATTTTTTATTTAAAAAAGTATCCAGTAGGTACCCTAGCCCAAGGGTTTTTGTGTAACAACATTAAATTTGTGTTAGTTTTAACTTTACCTTACCCAGTTTTATTTAGCACCAGTTCAAAAATGAAATTTATATTTATACTTTTTTTTCAGGATCATATACAGCAAAGTTTATACGAAGATAAAGAACAACCGCAGGTAGATGCAGAGGTAAAAGCAGGACCAAGCTGGAAATATTACACACCAAATGACTTGACAAGAGCAAAAAATCCTGTATTAGAATCCAAAAAAAGAAAAATGGACCATGTAAGCTTTAGTAAATTGATTTTTGTATTTGCAACTTGCAACTTGCAACTAACAATTAGGTTAAAATATGTGTGACGGGTTGGCATAAAATAATTATTATTTACTACTATTTTTTAACGATTCACTGATTGTGCCAAAATTTACTTTTAAAGTGTCATTTACTCTATTAACAGTACCTATAGCTGTTAACTACTTAGCAAAATGAAGACCTGTTCTTTCAATAAAATTATCTTTATACTATTTTTATTCATATTGATTACTGACAAACTTTCTCAAGAAAAGTAATGGAAAATTTGAAATATTTATCTATGAATTTGCAAAAATAATACTTTCTATTATTTATTTACATATATATAGCTATTTTATTTAAAATTATCTAGAAAGTGCTTATTTTCTGGTCGGTTGTAAAAAAAGATAGTTACACAATATTAATTTTTATTTTTAGAATGGTTTAAAAACAGCAAGCCGAAGACGCCCTACAGGTATGGTCAAAACATTAACATCGTCAATAGTTGCACAGAAGTACGACTTACTAATGGACAAGCGCCTGACGCTTGTGGAGAAACAAATTCAACAGGCAAATATCGATCATGAAGCGAACTTAAAGAAAAAAAACTAGAAATTGAGTCATTACAATTGGACATATTGTTAAAGAAAAAACAGCTTGGTATAGTGTAATAAGTACTACTTAGAATATGCATTTTGTAACATAATGATTTATTACTGTGTTCAAAAGCAAAATATAATTGTTCTCTTTTTCTAATTTTTTTTTAGTTTAGATACTCCCAGTTCAGTCTTGCCCTAACTGCATTATGTAGTTGTGGCACTACTGAACTGAGTGTGCGATGTGGTAATTGAAATATGTAGAAATAAAAGATTCTTAAGTTTTAGTGCTTATTTTATTATGTTCATAAATAAGTCAAGTACAGTCATAAGACTATATAAATATAGATATAAATCTATATCAAAATTTTTATAGACAGCAGAAAAACATTTACAAGTTTCTAAAAAAATAATTTATCAATACTGCTCTGTAATTATAATTATTGTTTGCCCTATAAATGGGTACTGGTTCAATATCACCCTGACCAATTAAATAGTTCAGCTCTTCAGCATTAATATTTTCAGGAGGTGGAGGCATGTTTTCATTCATAGCCTGGGCAACATTATGTAATACAGCAGTAGCAACTATAATTAACAAAGTTGTATCCATATTACATCTTAAGCCATATGCCAGCACAGGAAATCTCCTTTTCCATACTCCAAAAGTTCTTTCTACCGTATTCCTTGTCCTTATATGGGCTTCGTTATACCTGTTTTCTTCTGGCCTTGCTGGATTTAGCAAAGGCCTTAGTAGATATGTCCTCAAAGTATATCCACTGTCACCTAGAAATAACATATCGTTATATAATAGCAATAACAGTGTTTCTTTCAAGAACTACACAGCACCAGAGGATAATACATTATTTTAAAATAGAAGATTTTTGACACATTCTTGCAAAAAATGTATTAAATATAATAAATAATCTTATCTAGCTGGCATACCAAGAAGGACACTATCTGGAAATTCTCCTGCTTCAAACCGTGCCCTGACATGGCTGTTATTAAAAATTGTCATGTCATGTGCGGAGCCAGGCCAGCGAGCTACTATGTCCATAATATTTAGTTTATGATCACAAATAACCTGGGTGTTGATAGAAAAAAAACCCTTCCTATTTCGAAAGACTTTACCATCTTCTCCGCCTATAATCAGAAACATAAGAACTCTAAACCTGAACAAATTCATTATAAAAATCTAGATAAGAATGTACCTAGCTTGGACAAATACAAGAAATTATACATACCAGGTGACTGAACCTTTATATGACTTCCATCTACACACCCAATTACTCGAGGAAAGTGACAAATGTGATAGAATTCATTTTGAGTGTGAATAATCTGCTGGCGTGATGGCATTTTCATATAATGAGGTCTTAGCATAGCAATTTCATAGGATACTTTTCGTATTATTTTTGATGTTGTGGTTTGATGCATCCCCATGAAGTCCCCAATTGTATTTTGATGACTACATGTAGCAAAAAAGCGAAGGGTTGTTAATAGCTGATTTATAGGAGAAATGCTGTTATTCCTAAAACAATTCCTGACTGTAGCAGTTATCATCAATGCTATGCCAACCCTAAATCTAAAAATGTGATATTTATAAGAAAAAACTTACAAATCATTATCATACTCTAAATTATGTTCTATTTGTTGTAGAACATGTAAAACTGTCGGCTTGTGTAAGCGAAACCTTCTGAAAAATGATAAGTCGTCCAAGCTTTCAAAATGATTCTCTCGTTGATAGATCCTCCTGGGAAATCCAAGGTCTATTATATCCAAAATATCCCCATCATCCTCAATAAATATTTCTTCTTCTAATTCCATATTTATTTACACTGGAGGCAACAAAAAATGTACTAGAGGTTTGAGGGAAATTTATAATTTTTAAACAACACTACACTGCGCAGGCTAAGCCTTGTACTTGTACTTAAGCCTTCAATATTTTAGGCTTAAAGTTAATTGAGCTAAACTGGCTTTTTAACAACGGCGAATACGAAAACAGTAATTTAAGCTGTCTTTATTTTTAAGCCCGTTTACAACGCTACGGAGAATACGGGCATAAGTGGTTTACTTATTTAAGTGGTTCTTAGTTATGGATCTCCATCAAGTAAAGGCTAATTCGATTAAAATAGTATAATTGGATAAACAATTATTTCTCCACTTGAAAAGCATCTTATCACATAGAAAAAAACATTTTTATCATTTGTCAAATCAAAAGTTATTTCTAAATTTCATAGAGTTTAAATCTACGCAGTTCTTGTCATGAAACCAATGTACTTTAAATGCGCGCTATGTCTGCGATTTTACGCAAACCACGTCACAGCCCGGCAGCGGTGCGCATTACTATACCGTTAAATTTGTTTTATGCTTCTGCAACTAGATGACTGAGAAGCGGAGAACTAGAACAGGGAACAACAACAGCGCTGCGATTAGATATAATAATAAATAAATTATGCATGCAAGAGAAACCAATATTCACATATTTATTATTTATTTAAATAAAGTACTTAGAATAAAAAACATATTTCTTGAAACATAACAAAAGGGTAACTTTTATTACTAAAAAATAAAAACACAGTAACAAATTTATAATTTATAATATGAAATTATGTATAAATTAAACATAAATACATTTCAAATAGGCCATAGTCAAAGCAGTACACAGTGGGCGGAGGGGTATGGGGTACTTTCCCAATTGCCTTACATATTATTAAAGATATTATAGATACTTATGTAAAGGCTTTTTAACAAAATAACAATATTAGATATAGGAAAAAAAGACCATTTATTAAAATAAACACAGCACATTATTTGAAAAATAGCAAAACGGTTACTTTTACTTTCGTTACTAAAAACTAAAAATAAAAACAGTAAAAATATGTATACACAAATTTTAAATGTCTTTATTGTAGTAAATAAACAATATGTTTTTACTTTATTTGAACTAAGTCTATTTCGACGATCCGAAAGGATTTGTCCAGATTTGGAAAAAACCCTTTCACAAGGAACCGAGGTACTCATAGTTACAAATTTACGTTTTACCAATTCAGATAAACAAGATAAACAAGGAAAATTATATTGGATTTCCACCATGTAAGAGGGCCTTCAGATCGGGATACAACTGGTTCTTCCAAGTACCTTTGAATTTCAATTATTGCTTTAGACTGCGCCGTTCCAGTAGGTTTTAAAGATGTCACCCTCTTATCGAAAAACCCCCAGATTGAATTTTTATCTTCGCTTATGACTAATGATTGATGAGTGAGTGATTGAGAATCCTTGCCTATATTTGAAGAAGCTATATTTTTTGTTCTAGTTTTTGTTTTGATCATTTCAATTACTAAAGATTGTGCCAAGTTTCTGGATTTTTCGACCACGCTGTCGTTAGAAAACCCGAGGTTTTTAAATCGAGCATAAAAATGTGTTCATAAGAAGAGAATTGCTGTTTTCTATGTACCTATTCGAATCCTGAATTGATATTTTAAAGTAAGGTTGAAATAACTGACAGTGATAAAGGCAAAAATTCTGGATTACTCATATTCGAATAGACATTTATAATGTTCTGTACAAAAATTATGACAGAAAGACCAGTTACATATTTTTCACCGCTGGTTGTTTTGGTTACTTTTTCTAAAGGTTTTAATATTTCTACCATTTCGTTAAGGAACTTCCATTCTTCCATACCTATTATTGGCAGATCTTTGTCTAAAAGGGCAATCCTAGTTCTTATAGGTTCTTGAACTTCGCAAAACCTTTGAAGCATATCATAGGTGGAATTCCACCGTGTAACAACTTCTTGCAGTAATTCTTCGGCTCAAGTCTTAAAAGTTTTTGTTGTTCTGTGAACCTGGCTGTTGCTGTCGTACTTCTTTTAAAAAAAGAAACTCTGTTTAACCTCATCAGTTGCAGCAGTACAGTTTTTAAGGCATCCTGACACACTAAATTTAGAGAATGCGCAAAACATCCGAAATGTTTTAATTTCAATTCATCTCTAATGTTTTTTTTTTAATGTTAGCTACATTATCCGAGAAGACTAGCAATATCTTTTTTCTAAATTCCACTCAATAATTACCTTTTAATTCCTAAAAACTAAAGTCAGTTGAAAATTAGCGGTATTTCACAATTATTTTCGGTAAAATTGACGAAATGGAGTTGGAGGATGGTGTAACTTTGATGCCCGAAGAAATCATGCAGAAATCTAACGAAGCTAGAGGACGTTAATACCAAATAAGTCGGCAGGACGGTATCAGAAAGAATTTGCTTTATTTTCTCAATGGAAACATGATAACAAGGTAGTTTTCGTAAATGAGGACGTTATAATGGCTTATGTTTATGACCTTGTAAGTAAATATGCAGGAATTAAAATTCAAATCTATAAAATATATTATGTTTTTGCAGTAAAAGAGAAACAAAAGTTCGTCATTATGGTCTAAGTTTTCTATGATAAAGTCGATGTTATTGGTCGATGAAGACATGGACATTTTTCAATATCCGAATGTCAGAGCGTTTCTGAAAAACAATCAGTAGGATACGAACCAGTGAAATCTAAAGTTTTGAGCAGGTAAGAGGTGCACCGGTTTATGGTTGAAGCTGCAAACAAAGAATACCTTATGATGAAGGTAAAACTGTAATACATAATACATTTATTAGAGCTATACTGTAACAATATTTATTTTAGATAGTAGCAATGCTGGGGATAAGTGGTGGTTGTAGCCGGGAGGAGCTCCATTCAATAACTCCTCAAGATATCGAAGATACGGGTAAGCAGCTGGTAGTGACAATTCGACAAACAAAAACCAACCATCGAAGAGTGTTTATTGTTATTGATGAGAGTGAACAAAATTATTTGCAATTGTACAGAAATTATTTGGCACTGCGGCCGAAAAATGTAAATAATAATTTTCTTTTCTTGGGCTGTCGAAATGGGAAGAGTATATGTCAAAGGGTGGGTATTCATACCATCGGCGGTGTTTCCAAGAAAATTGCTGAATTCTTGGGACTTGGTGATGTAAAAAAGTATACGGGACATTGCTATAGAAAGACGCTACAACACACTAGCAGTTTGAATTTCACTGGGCTTGTTTTTAGTCTCAAATACCGTTCTTTCATCTGCTGACCCCATAGCCATAATGACGAGCCGTAATACGGCGAAACACGTCTATGGATGGATCGACAGGTGAAAAAGAACGGAAGTGCAGAAGCTACAAACTTTCTGATGTATTTGTCTAGGTTCACCTGACACAGGTCAAGTGGCAGCCAACAATTACTATAGTATAGTACCGTCTATCTTCGATAAACCTAGTAAGTTACAGGATAGATGTCGCCGGCTACAACACACTACCAGTTTGAATTTCAATGGGCTTGTTTTAAGTCTCAAATACCGTTATTTTATCTGCTGACCCTAAATCCACACTGACGAGCCGTAATACGGCGAAACGCGTGTATGGTTGGGTCGGCAGGTGAAAAAGAACGGAAGTACAGAAGGTACAAACTTTCTGATGTATTTGTCTAGGTTCACCTGACACACACAGGCCAAGTGGTAGCCAACAATTACTATAGTATAGTACCGTCTATCTTCGATAAACCTAGCAAGCTACAGGATAGATGGCGCCGGCTACAACACACTACCAGTTTGAATTTCACTAGGCTTGTTTTAAGTCTCAAATCCCGTTCTTTCATCTGCTGACCCTATTGCCATACTGACGCGCCGTAACGGCGAAACGCGTCTATGGATGGGTAGGCAGGTGAAAAATAACGGAAGTACAGAAGGTACAAACTTTCTGATGTATGTTCTTCTGACACACACAGGTCAAATGGTAGCCAACAATTACTATATTATAGTACCGTCTATCTTCGATAAACCTAGCAAGTTACAGGATAGATGGCGCCGGCTACAACACACTACCAGTTTGAATTTCACTAGGCTTGTTTTAAGTATCAAATACCGTTCTTTCATCTGCTGACCCTATAGCCATACTGACTAGCCGTAATACGGCGATACGCGTCTATGGATGGGTCGATTGGGTCGGCAGGTGAAAAAGAACGGAAGTACAGATGGTACAAACTTTCTGGATGTATTTGTCTAGGTTCACCTGACACACACAGGTCAAGTGGTAGCCAAGAATTACTATAGTATAGTACCGTCTATCTTTGATAAACCTAGCAAGTTACAGGATAGATGGCGCCGGCTACAACACACTACCGGTTTGAATTTCACTGGGCTTGTTTTAAGTCTCAAATGCCGTTCTTGCATCTGCTGACACTAAAGCCATACTGACGAGCCGTAATACGGCGAAACGCGTCTATGGATAGGTCGGCAGGTGAAAAAGAACGGAAGTACAGAAGGTACAAACTTTCTGATGTACTTTTCTAGATTCACCTGACAGTCCTGACACGCACAGGTCAAGTGGTAGCCAACAATTACTATAGTATAGTACCATCTATCTTTGATAAACCTAGCAAGTTACAGGAAGGTGGCGCCGGCTACAACACACTGCCAGTTTAATGTATCTAAGTTGTAAATATCTCTTCTATGTAGTTACTAATTTATTTTTAATTAGTGTTTCAAAAAAATTTTGTTCTTGGCTTGGGTTTTCTTGTTCTTGTCTTGTTCTTATCTCCAAGAACAAAATAAAAGGTTTGAACTTAAAAACAAGACAAGACAAGATCGTGTGGCAACAAGAACAAGATTTCTTGTCAAAAGCCTAACAAGGAGATTTTTTGGTGATAAATAAGTAGGAACGAACTTGGATTTGGGGTGGTTCGAAATAAATTTTAAGTTTGTTATGTGGCATTTTCGATTTATTGACTAAAATACACTCTTTAATCGCAAAGTTGGTTAACATAAAATTATCTATTACAAAAACTTAAAACTTTAAGTACTTATGAAGTAAAAAAAAATACTTTAAGCTATGTAAATTAGAATTTAGAATCTATACAAACTTATTGCAATTCAACATCTGCATATTTCCAACGTTCAATTTACTCTTTAATCCAGGAGTTTAAACATATTAGACTTCGTGCTGCTTCGGTGTTCAACCGATTTCGGCGCTTTCTTATAAATAACGACGCTTTCGAAAACATTCTTTCAGAAGGTACAGATGTTGCTGTAATGCTGAAAATGTCTTTTGCCATTCTTGATAAAGTTGGATATGTATACTCATGTTTTTTCCACCAGTAGAATATTGGTCTGCTGATCAGCTCTTTTTACGTTTAAGTATTCCTCAACTTCTTTCTTCCACTCTTCAGATGCCTCCCGATTTGATTGGCATTGGCTAAATAACTGACCAAAGTCTAAATCGTCAATGTCTACGCTAGAACTATTTGCAGTAGGTTCTACGTTGGGCTCTGTGCCAGTACAAGTAGGTACAAAGTAATTATTTTTGTAGACCTCAAATTTTTCAAATGCAGTGTTCTCCAATTCTTTTCCCCATTTTGTCAATGAAAAGGTTTCTTTTTTATGATGCGGATCCAGTATTAAAGAAATACAATACACCCAGTTTGTATTTCTGTAGTGTTTTAATATTTTTGTCTCTTGCTGCATTTAAAGCTATAATGAACTTTTCATCATTATTACTTCTATTAGCTTTATCATTGAGTTCCAAGGCCCACGTCTCCAATTTGTCGAGCAATAAATTTATGCCTATTACAACCATCGATAATGTACCATACTGTTCTCCTGCAAGATTGTCTGTTAACGTTTTAAATGGTCGTAAATATTTGAGAATTGTTTCTATTAAACTCCATGTTTCTTCATCATTTCTATATATCGCCAAATCTTCATTAGCTTCACACAAGATTTTTAGTGGGATCTTGTATTTTACAGCCCATTTCAATATTTCGAACGTGGAATTCCATCTTGTTTTTACATCGATAATAGGAGCAGAACTTTCTAATTTCACCATATTACAACATTTTTAAATTTATTCATTTGCTGCTCGTATTTTATTTTTTTCAGTAAATCACTAATTTTCGTAATACCAGTGATGTTTGAAAAATCTTCTTCATCAAAATCGGAACAGTTATCCTCGTCAGTTGCAGCAAATTGAGATCTGTTATCACTGTAGTTAATGTTTATAATTTTTAGCAGATCCTGCACCGCCAGATTTAAAACGTGTGCAAAGCAAACAAAGTGACTGTTTTCACTATCAAAATCTAGACCAATTAATTCTGCCAAGTGACGATTCATAAAAGTGAAATTAACACTCGCATTATCGGTAGTTACGCCCTGTAACTTATGGATAATGTTATAGTCCTTTAGAACATCGTATCGTAAAACAATCTTGCCATGGTCCCTAGAGCGGACAGAGCTAAATTTCCGTATTTAACTTGACGCGTCTAAAGTCAGGGTTCTAGCTTGTTTCTACAAGTCTAGAAAACTAGTCAGAGACGACTTTAATTCGACATTGGATGCCTAATCTTATTCTTTAAGATGAGCACCATAAGCGCTGATTCACCTTTTTTTTCTTTTTACTAGTAATT